>JAYJLV010000002.1:604200-632654 GCA_036873485.1 Torymus texanus | reverse complement strand
GCTAAGTCCGCGCTTAAGGGGATATTTCCTAGAGCGTTAATAAATGATACTACAAACAAACAAACAAACAAACAAAACACGTATTTAATGTTCTCCATAATTTTTCTTACTTATGAGTCAGACAAACATTCAAAATAAACATCTAATCTAAAACAACAAACCTTTCGCACTGCTGTTTTCCTGACAGCAATTTTCAATCTCATAATTCTCATTGACCAATTCGTTAGAGTCCTCGATCGTCTGCCCATTGACTCTTGGTTGCTTTGGCGTTCGTATCTTGGTCTCAGCGACCTTTACTAAAATCTCGTTTAAAGTTTCCTCCTTCCCAGTGTCTCGGGCGCTTGGTGCTCTACAGCATTTGTTAGCTAAGGATTCGATCAGTGGTACAGGACACTCGGGCAGTTGTAGCGAAGTAATTGTTAACACTGCCTGCCTCTCGCGTCTTATTTGCTCGAGCCAAGTCCTGTAGCTTTATTGTAAACAAAGAGAAAGATTCTGACTTTTCCAAGTATTCGCGTGAATTTATATGAAATAAAATGTTATAATTTAGTATTTTAAAAAAAATGTAAATACATGAATGATACTTCTTTGAAGTGCACTTCGAAGTATGTTGTTTTTTTTCAAAGGTTCTTCAAGAGATGTAAAACCCGACGATTTTTTGTTTTCAGTTTTTACGGCGTCGCTGATTACATTCATTTAATGTACGCATTGCAGTTCGTAACTTCGTCTCACTGTACGCGTGCTCTCACTCTCTCTCTCTCTTTCTCTTTCTCTTTCTTTCTCTCGCTCTGCTGTTTATCTTCTCCCCTTGTTCTTGTTTTTTTTTCTTTCTCTCTCTCTCTTTCTCTACTTTGTTTCACCCCCCGGGTTTCTTTCCGTGTAATTTTAAGTAGAGCGCGCGATAAAGTTAACAGCCTTTTTCACGTTCTTTGAAGCAATGCGCATAAGCAGTTCACTTTTCGAGATTTGTTCTTCTGCAGTAAAGCGAAAAGATATTCCACCCTTTTTTTCTGTTGTTTCAGATCGCGAGCACAACTGGTAACTGGATATGATTATAGGTTTCGGTAACTTTGGCCGTAATACTGGCGTGAAAGAAGCCCAAAAGATGGATAAATAAAAACGCGAACGAATGTTGCAAAATGAAGATTATACGGATCAAATGTTATGCTCGTTATAAACATTATACAGCTTAATAGTTTGTTAAAAATTTTTAGATTATCGTTTATTCTAAGAGGTCAAGAGTTATTTTCTTTCATAGGTAACGTTTACAAAGAAAATAATAAAATTATCAGTAGTATAATGAATATTTAGAATCATTACATCTATCTAACAAGGAGAGTATTTCAGATCCGGATCACAGATTTCGTTCAAACTTTGAGATATATTTTTAGATGTCTAATGCTTTCATAAACTGAAGTTATCGATATTTTCAGCAGTATTTTAAGGAAATACTGATACAAATGTTTTGTTTATATGTTAATTATTCCGTCAAAAAATCGTTATATACACTTGTAAGATAAAAAAAATGAAACTGTAGAATATAAGCTTTCGGTTTCTTTTTACAGAATTAAAAAATATCAATTTCTTTCAATGTTATGGTAGTTTAAAGTTAAACAACAAAAATGCATTAAATATACATAAAATTGACGCCTTAGTCTGCATCCATTTATCAACGATTTTTCGATGCTTAACTTTAAACTACTATAACATTGAAAGAAATTGATATTTTTTAATTCTGTCAAAAGCAACCGAAAGCTTATACTCTATAGTTTCATTTTTTTTATCTTACAAGTGTATATGATGCGTTTTTGGACTGAATAATTAACATACAAAACTAAACATTTTTATCAGTGTTACCTTAAAATACTGCTGAAAATGTCGATAATTTCAGTTTACCAAAACATTATGGTCTAATATTGTGGCTATCTTCACATCTTGGCATCTAAAAACATATAACTCAAAGTTTGAACGAAATTTGTGATCCAGATCTAAGATACTCTCCTTATAAATAGTGTATTTTATTATCTATAATAAGAACCTGTATTAGCATTTAATTGAAGTTAATTTAACAAAATTTGTAAAATTTGATTCCCTATATCTCGTTATTCCATTTATTTAAATCCCTAAACATCTAAAACAACGTAATACATAATGAATAAGCTAACGATACCAATTGAACTAGTATAGAAAAAGCCGTGATTTATACGCCGGTAAGTTGCAAAATCAATCCCGAGCCCATTAATTTTCGTTATCAGGCCAGCGACATCGTCGTGAAAAAATAATTGACACGAAAAAAAACGACTCTCCCTTCTTCTTCTCTTTCTCTCGCACGCTCGAATGGCGCGAGCGCGCGCGCGCGTTGCAAAAAACTTCTCACCGTAAACTTTCCCAAATTCCCCGAAAAGTCTCTCTCTCTCTTTCTTTCTCTCTTGGGTCCCAACAGCATACATATACACACATGGCACGACGAATCGAATCCTCCTCTCGTCGTTGGCGGCGGTGGCGGCGTCGGCGGAGCGAGAGAGAAAGAAAGAAAGAGAGAGAGATCGATATAATCGGCGTGTATCGATGCGCGCCGTGGCCAAGGTGAAGATCGACTCTTCCAGATAAATGAGTCTCACGCGCGCTCGCGCAACGTATAAGTAAGCTTCTTCGTATATACAAGCTCATTCTTCGCCTTGGTGTTTTAATACTCGAATAACGCGATAATGCTCACGCGCGAGCGCGAGGATATCACAGAGAGAGAGAGAGAGAGGGGCTTTTATTAAGTCGTGCTTGTGCGCGCGCGAGCGAGCAAGGCTTAACGGCCGTTTGTTCTCCACAGGCGACCGTTAAATTTTAGTGCGTTTAATTACGGGTTACTCGGTCCAGGCGTGCGCGCATGTATATGTATGTATATGTATATATACGACACACTCTCTCTCTCTCTCTCACTCTCACATGCGACAACAGACGACGACTATAACGATCGACCAGGTTAACTCCGGGATGAGCAACGCGCGTAAAGTTTCATCTTGGCGTTGAAAGTGCAAAAGGCGCGCTTGCACGGAGGCTTTTTGGCATTTAATCGGACGCTGCAATCAGTCGGCTGGTCACCTTTCGTTGCATTATGTAAACTCTTGTAAAGAGGCTTGTTTAATCGCACCATTATGTCCTTCATTTCGTCGGCCAGTATACGAGAGGGCGTATATATAGTTTATGATTGAAGCGACGACGTTAATCGACAACATTTATTATACCTTAACGAAATTTATTGTTTTTTAACGACCATTGTTTCAACCTTTCTCGGTTCTCTCATCAATATATTCATCGTAATTTAAAAATCGCTAAATAATTTAACCAATATTCATTCAAAACTATATATGTACCAAAAATACTCTACTCCCTCGCTTCATCTAATCTATACCAAAGAAAGGCACGTTCGAATGGTATAAGGTTTATAGAGAGAGAGAGAGAGGGAGAGCGAATTTTGCCAGGGAGCGAAATTTGGCGCGCCCGCGTATATGCAAATTAGTTCGCTTGTTACCTCGAAGTCGGTCGCTCTGCCGGCACGTAACTAGCGCGGGGATGACAGACGTGGCGAGCAGGCGACTGCTGCTGCTGCTGCTGCAGCCCTGAATCAGGCCGCTGGTCTCTGGCAGTTTTCGGATCTTCGAGGGTGAGGCGCCGAATGTAAAGTCCCGGCACCTCCTCCACGAGTCGGTGACGCCTTGTGCGGTAGGAAGCCACAGTGACTTTCGTTGTCCCTCTTTTCGTTTTCTTGAATCCTATTGGATATTTTTTATAATTCTGTTGGAGAACTGGAATATGTGGGTTGTACATATTTTTATGCTATTTGTTTAATGTATCTGTAGAGAAAGAGAGACGGTTGTGAACATGTGTGTTTAGCAATACAGATGTGCATTTAAAGTAAGCTAATATAGTTTCAACAATGATGAGTGCTTAGAGAAATACTTTGTGAAATATAGATTTGCAATCATTATTATTTATAGGTGATTTTGATTTGTTCAACGTGATATTAAAATATGTATTACTGTTAAGTAAACTATATAACAGTATAAAAAACAACCAAAAAATTAATGAAACAAATTTTTTTGTATTTTATGGAGGCGGAAATACTGTTTTTATTATGATCTTTAAATTGTCTCTTGATAGATTGATTAGTTTTTGGGCTGACGATTTAATGCCCCCAGGCAATTTTTTTACATACAAATATTATGACACAAAAACTGCTCTGTGTACCTCGATATAACACTAAAATAATCAAAAATCCTTTTTTGTAATAAAACTAAGAGTATTTTAATGAGACATAATATATCAAATCGAATGAATTATTTATGTACAAATTAAAATCGTTATCTTGTACTATAAAATTTTTTTTGTTTCCAAATAAGTGTACTACGGACAAAATTAATTATGCAGCACAATTTTATAGAGTTTAAATTTTGAATAAGTAAGTTGCTTTCATTAATAAGCTAAAGGTTAATCAAACATGTTAACTTTTCATATTTTTATAAATGATGTTGACCAACATTAAGTCAAACTAGCTCCAGTTCCATATTTATTACGTATAGCAATCGTTTTTATATTACAAGAAAAATCAAGTATTAAATTCACCGAATTATGATGATAAGTTTACTGCTGTCAGTTTCTTTTCAATTTTATTTTTATGAGCATACGTAAGATTGATTTTGATGGCTTCATGAATTTATTTTTTCCCTACCGTGTTAAGTTTCTCAAATGAGATTTCGATGGCACAATGAAGGCTCGTGTATTCGGAGTTTCTGCGATCTTTCAGAAAATATTAGTATCATATTTCAAAAAGATTCCGATTACATGTTATAATTTAGGGCTTATAATGAGTATATATTGTGCAATCTATTTCAATAGTTCAAAAATTCAATCAAATCAATCTCGTCTATAAAATTTCAAATTTACAATAAACTTTTAATTATCCTATTTTTGAGTCATCTGTTTAATAAATTACACAGGTTCCAACTACCATTCAACAGTCACAGAATCTTAAAAGAAATTCACAAAACAACAACAATAAAAACCTCCATAATTAACCGTTTAACTTTGATGCTCGAGATATACCTCGCATAACGAGAATGTTAACAAAATAGCACTAGAATTTTTACGAGGCAGACATTTTGGGCTTGCAGACTGGGTAAGGGTTGAAGGCAGAATAACAGTCTCATTTGCAAGTATTTCTAAGGCAAGTCGCGTATCTTGGATAAAGTGCAACGCGCGCATGCAAAAGTCTACACGCGCATACGGTTGATGGGGCACTGTACGCGCTGGCGAGCAAATTTTAATTTCCGTCTCTCGGGCTCGCGTATTGTCATTAGAGCCCCGAGACGCGCGCACGCGGGAGAACGCAGAGTTATGAGGCTCGTGTTATTAGATTTCTTGCAAATTACGCGCGCGCCTAACGCGCGTCCCATTAACGAGTCCCATCTGTCTAGATTACGGCTACTGTAGTAGTCGCTTTGCTGTGCGCCTTCTTCTTTGCACAGCCGACTACTGCTATATATATATACATACATGGTGCGGCTATGCGTGCGCGCGATTTAACGGACGCAAAAATAAGCTTCGCCATTTTTTCAATTCACTCTGTGTTATAACCGAGAGTCCGGAACGCGAGCGTGCACTCCTCTTCATTTTTTTATTATTTTTCATGTTGGTTTCGTGTGCCTTGCGGCGCGGTTGATTTCGTTCCTAATTATCATTTTTTTATATAGGGCTGCGGGTAAATTAACACTTGGAATTTATGAATTTTGTATTAGCTGGGGCAGTTTTTTTTAATAACGTTTCGAATTGAATGTAGGAAACGAGGTTTAGTAATGTAAAATTTGATGTTAATGCGAAAGCGCGTTTAGTGTATAGTAACCGTAACTGTGTTATACAAGGGGAGTATTTTGATTGATTTAACTAATATTTTGTCTAATTTCTGTTTTGAATTTTTATTTAATTTTTTTCTATATTTTCATAGATATTAGAAACTTATCTTGAATTCAATTCGTTGATAAAAATTGATCGTTTAAGTCAACAATAATTACATTAAAACGCATATAACGGTATGGTTCATTTCATTGAAATAGTAATTTCATATGTATACGCAAATGCAACCAACATTTCTACCAACATATGAATAACATGTACTCCGATAAAAAATCCTAACCCATTCTAAATCATTATTACCATTAAATTACAACAAACATGTCATAAATAGAACGTTTAGTCTATATCAAAACGAAGTCCCAGCAAACAAAACTATCCCAATCTCTCATTTCAAGGACCAAAACGCGCTCGCACTAAATCCATATTTCACCGAACAAAGCTGTAATCATGCTATCCCCCAAAATTTTCAAGAAATTCGTCTCGAATCGAAGACGTTTTTAACATTAAAAATCGATCGCATGCGTTCGCTCTGTTCCCGCTACATCTATATATATAGCCGTGGGGCTATGTTTCTTTTTTTCGCTTCCTCACAAGTACACTCGTGCGACAGGCCGTAAAGTCGGTTGCTCGGGTTATAGGTGAGAGAGAGAGGGAGGAAGGGAGCTGCCTAGTAATTTGATTCGGCATTCTACGAAAAGCAAGCTGCCAGGGCGATGGTAATTGTCCAAATTGCTAATCCTGCCAATCAATCGTTAAATATCAAGGACCCCTGCGCGTTTGCCTCGCGCCATAAGTTCCGTTCATCGTCTACAGCTCACGGCTTGTGTGTAACCCTTCTTCATCTTCTTTTTGGATTCTTTGTATTCCTTTTTAGCCCTAATTTTCTTAACTGTTAAATTTTCTTAATCTCTTCCGGCATGCCCGATATAAATATTAGGTTCGGGACTGCAATTTGCTTTGTAATCAAAATTTTAGGTTTATTTCTTGTTCATCTAATAAATATTATTGCTTAAAATTATACTAGTATATATAATTATATTTATATAAACTATAAAGCAATAGGAACTGTTCTTTAAAAAAATTCTTTACGAAAATTATTCCAAGAAAATCTTCTTAAATATTATATCGATTATTCAAAAATTAAATTGAATTTTTCTGATAAACAAAAAAGTGTAAACGATATTCAAATCATCTCGCACCTGCTTCTCTTCCTCAGCACTTTTTTCTATATAATCCCCGAAATATCACTTTAAATGGATTCACTCGAAAAAAAATGCAATCTTCCTAATATTATTATTCCACTGTTGTGCATGGAGAAGGGAAGGGAGGGGAACTATTTTTTCACCGCATTCCAACGCTCAGTTCCTCACTCTTTCTCCTTCTTTTGCTCGTCATTATCTCCCGCATTCTATTATTCTTGCCTTTGTCTCGCTCTTTCACCGTCAAATCCTCTGCTTACATTTCGTTGCTACAGAACGAGCACGCGCTCTGTGGCTATACGGCGGCACATCATTGTTAGCCGGTCTTCGTCGTTTTTTTTTTCTTTCTCTCTCTCTCTTTCTCTCTCTCTTCTCCTTTTCGCGACTGGCACGTGATGTAGCAAGCGTAAAGCAGCCACCAAAGGCAACGGGAGCAGGCGCCTCTCCGATTCGCTTCGCATAAATTTCGTAGTGGCTTCGAGATTTCCTTGAAATAAAAAACAAAGAGGGAGAAAAAAGAATGCGAGCTGCCCGCGCACTGTGTTTAAGTGTGTGTGAGTGCACGACCGCGCTGCTTCATTCTCCTTGTATACTTCTTATCCATGGTTTTCGCCCGCGAATGTAAATTTGTTTTCTCTTTTGGTACTCTTCTATATATATTGTAAGAAAACAAAATTTCCCTCAAGATATCAACTTTAAACGAATAATTTGATCTAAAAACAGTTGCTTAAAAATTACCCTTCCATGAGAAAAGGAAAAACTACTTAAAGTATTGTATTCCCAGCTCATTAAAACATATTGATTTATCTAATAATCGCCAACACTTAAATCGTACAAACAAATTAGTTTTACCACTATACACTTATTAGCGATTCACAGAACCTCTTTGTCTCCCTCGAAAATTCTTTTTTACTTCTCTATATCCCCACTTCCTATGTCTGCAACCAAAAATCGTGCCGATCACAACCGCTTGTTTCGTTTCGCGGCCGACTTACGCAACTGATTTGTCTTGATGTGTTCGAAAGTCGAGAGAAAAAGAGTGAGAGAGAGAGAGAGAGAGAGAGAGAGAGAGAACGAGAGAGCCTTTGTTCACGTTCCAGGACTATACGCGCGCAGGCTCACTTTACCCGCGCGATGCTTAATCGACTTTAATCTATTTAAATTCTTGCTCGACGGCTGCGAGCGCGCAGCCTGCCACCCTATCTCTTCTCGTTCTCCTTCCTTCGTCGCGTGGTTATTTTCGTGCGCTACCAGACTATATACATATAGGTATATATATATATGTATACCTCTTCGTCTCAAAATTTCGCGCCATGAGCATTACCGATCGAATGGAAATTGCTCGCGAGCGCTGAGGTATTATCCGTAACTACGAGTAAACGATCGTTAGTGAAATTATTCAGGGTGCAAGTAATATGAAAAGGTAAAAAATATGTCTAATTATTAGTTACTCGATGAGGGGGGTTTTTTACCTATTTTCTTTTTTTCTTTTAATTTCATATTATCGTTTATTTTATAAGCAAATCGTTTTGTGCATTTAAGCGAGTATGATGTAAAGCGTGTGATATCGATAAAATTTAATCTAATACATCGTAACTCTCCATTATTTTATTCCACTATAAAAAAAAAATAAACGAAAACAGCATTATTTCAAAAAAATTAAAGCATCATTGCAGTAAGTGTAAAAAAACAAGGAATTACTCACATGCACGGAACCGTAAATTCCATATTCCGCATGCTTGCGTATAGTACACACTTCACGTGTACCAAACTACTGTACAACTATTCTCAGCCGACCATCATACATATATATATATACACGCTCACCTCGAAGAAAAAAGTCTTTGCAACGCAAAGGATCGATCAAGTGAAATAACCATGAAAAAAAGAGGAAGAAAAGTAAAAGTATATATAAAGCCAGAAAGGTATATAGAAACGAGAGTCGTCGCGCGCGCGCGACGCGAATCGCGTCCGAGCACGGACTGCGGCGGCTACAACGCCACCCTCGCGAGCACAGCGCGCGGAATTATTATCGAATGCTCGCTCGCCTGCGCGCTCAGGTATGCACAGCTAAAGGGAAGGGGGAGGAGGGCGGCTTTATAAGCCTTCGGCATGCCGCGTTAGAGGCGTTACCAGCCAATTTTTCGCTCGATCAAACAAACTTGATTAGAGTGCAGCGTGTTGGTGTGTTAGCTGTGTTACTCCCCATCTTGGTTTACTCCTCTACCACGGCTTTAATGAAGTTAGTTAGGATTTCAGATGAAAGTTCGTATGATTAATATTGAGCTTGTGCTGCTGCTGTTCGAGAAGCTTTTTTTCTTTTTTTTATTTTTACCAACGGTGTAGGGTTTATTGGTGATTGGATGGATACGGGAGGTTTCTTATACTTTTTTTTTATTTTTTTAAGGGAGTATAGTGGTTGGTTGGTTGGAATGGTATGGGACAATTCTACGCGGGTCTGGTTCACGTGTGTTTATTCGATACTGATGGAGGGGACGGTTTGGTATGCGATGGAAGAGGGAAGTCGATTGTTTCGTAGAGGAGATAATTATAAGGAAGTTGTTGAAGATTGACAAAGTATGGGGAATTTTTATGGAATGATAGTAGTTTCATTCATGGTATATGCCAATGTATATTTAAGTTATATTTATTTCTATTCGTCGTGAATGAGACACGCAACAGTATAGTTCTAAAATCAATATCTATGGGTTCACGCGAAGTATATAGGAATAGTGTAGTTTTTTTTGTTTACTTGAATTATATTTACACTAAATTTTAATAACATGTCCGCCTCGTAAAATTAATAATTTAGTTATATTCTAAAATTTATGCATAAACTCAGTTTTTAGAAGCTATGAAATTGAAAAACTTACGTAATCTTCGAATATGAAAAAAAAATCGATACATCTAACATATGGGCCTTATTTTACGAGCTAAAGCAAATTGACTGTTGGATTTTACGAGGTTTCACTTCAGTTCACGTCATTCCTAAACGCGGGAAGTACTTATTTGTTATATTTTTACGGCTTGTAAGAAATGAGTCTGTAACTAGTTCTGCCTAACTGTAAATTATCGAAATGCCCGTTCATTCTTGCCTCGAGGAGCTCGAAATAATATCTTTACGAATATGAGATTTCGAAATATTAAAAATAGTTATATTGATCTTTTGTCGTATGATGGGCTTTTATTTCAAAATTATATTTGCAGTTCAAAATTACTTTAATGTAATTTAAAAATTACTATATTAATAACAATTTTTCAATATTCTATAGCATATTGTTGAAATCATAATGATAAATAAACTGAAATTAATGTTCAAAGTCAGGTAAGCCATAACCCACATATTACAGCTTCATACCATTATGTTACAGAACATATCTCACTTCACCATATAACAAGCAAATGTTTGAATTATAGACAATTAGCAGATTGATATATGTCTGATGCAGCCTATTGCATCTACTACCTGACACTATAATTCACTAGATGCCCATCTAGAAACAATATTAAGTCCTGTATAATCATAACCAACTCGTCATCCTAAAACAAATTATACCAAGATTACTAAAAATATTTTTCGCGCACCACAACGTCCATCAATCTGCTCTATACAAAACATGAAAAAGAGCTCATCAGCAGCACTACGCTAAAAGCGTCAAGTTTGCCACTCCACTAAACATGGCAACAAAACCAACCCAGGTAGACAAGTTTTCCATCCACAAACTCATGTCGAGTGGGCTACCATCATCACGCGGTATATGTATACTACTCCTGTACTACCGCGATCACGTTTATATGTATACATAATAGCGTGCGGTAATAATGCGGACGCGATCGATGCTAAAGCGCGCGCAGGCGGGCATGCTAGGCATATTCGTGCGATAATAATAATTGCTTGACTAGTGCCTCGGCACTTTTTACTCGTCCATCACTCAAACCCGGTGACTCGCACTCCTCGCGAACGCGAACGGAACAATTATTATTCAGACTTTGGGCGAAAGAGGCAAACTACGCGGGTGTATATAAAGGATTGAAGTTCGTAAACGAGTGAGGGATAGTTGGATGTGTCTTTCGAGTCATTTTGAGTGAGAGAAACGCGATGGTGGAGGGCGAATTGTTACGTTGAGATAATGGATTATTTATGGGAGGTAGTATACCTAGTGGTGGGTTTGGTTGAAGTGACTCTGGTTTCAAACATTTTTTTTTCTTCTCATTTGAAACGTCATTCAGGTATCTCAATTGTTTCGAACTTTTTGAGAACCATTATGAATCATTTTAAACATATTTTGTTTTCTTTTACCACTTTGGTGTCAAGATCGAATACCTTTCACCATATACACTTTTAAAAATTGTTATACCCTTTGTGTAGCTCTCAACGTCTATAATATACACTTGTGATTAATCATCCATTTATTTTTAGGATAAATCGTTAAACGCATGTGTAACGGAAACAAAATCGATAATAAACCTTTCGACACCATCACCCCTTGTCGTGTCATCGAGCTAAATTTATACTCACCCTTTATTAATAAATCTATCACCTAAACATTTACCCGACGCGTATTGCCAACACACCGAACTATAAAAATGTCGGACACGTTCGCAACGGCATCAATAATCTGGTAATAATAAGGATGATCCTCTATATCTCTGACGACTACACACACACACATACACACATGAGACTCACCCATATATATATATATTCGCATATAGGTGTATCTAATAGCACTTAAAGGCGCGAGCGAGCGAGCGAGCGCACGTCGATTACACGAGGCCTAAGAGGCTTTCGCGCGCTCGGTGATAAACTCGCTCGCTCGTAAATCGCGGCAGATCATCATCGGCAAAGTCGCCTTTACGATGAGTTTAGCGATTGACGGACCGCCGCTGCGCGCGCGCTTGTGTGTAGTGTATGACACGCAGTCCTTCTGCATTTCGAAATAATCGCAGCGACGAATCGCGTGCCTCATTGCCATCTCTCTCTTTCTCTCTCTTTTACGCTTACCCGCCCTCACCTGTACGCTTGACTTCGAGAGCAACGGCGGAGGCGGCGGCGGCTGAGCAAGAAAACGAGGTAATGATTTTACCTTTGTCGATCGACTGCGACCTGCGTGCCCATGTGTGCGTGTGAGTCAAGAGAGAAAGAGAGAGAGAGAGAGAGAGTCCGTGCATTACTTTTAGCGGTTGCCAATGTCACGCGATGATGCGTGCGCGAGTGTCTGGATAATTTACGGAGGGAGGTTGGCTGAATTTTAGATTTCGAGCGCAAGCGAGCGAGCGAGCAACCGCGTGGAACTAATTTTTGACGGTGCGTGAGAGAGTAGAAGACGATGAAGAGAATGGTGTCACTTGGTTTGGGTTTTAGAAAAAAAAAAAGAAGTATGATTTTGCACATTGTAGTTTTTTGCTCGTTAAAATAGACACGTTTTTATTACTTGTATGTGTAAGCAAAATTATATACACGATGTGAAGAATATTTCTTATTTTTTTAACATTCTAAGGGATTCGATATTTGGAAAACAAATTTGGGTAAGAAAAACATAGAAATTAGACAAAAATCTAGGTAAATAAACTTGCATAAATCTTGCTAGAAAGGATAAACTTTTTAAAACATTAAATCTCAAATATCATATGTTTTGAGTACATTCGATGTTTATTTTCTAGTTTTACTATTAATAAAAGTACCTAAGATGTTGCCAAAAGTATGGGCAATTCCAAGATTTTGCTAGATTTATGGTGAAATTCACTAAACTATTTACTAGACGAGTATATTAAATATCGCTATTGTACATGTTAGTAAAATAATTTCAACAAATAAAATTAATTAAATAATTTTCAATTAAATTTTCATTACAATTTTTGGTGCAATAAATATGATATATAAATAGGCCATATTATAACTTACACTCTTAACTTGTAATATAATTCAAGTCCGAAACAGAGATCCCCTTTTTTCTACTCTAGTGAATTGCTAAGCCTACGTGAAACACGTATGGCGCACGTGCGCTAAATGTCCCACGGCGGAACGACGTGTACGATAAAATACCCGATGAGCTTGAAATTACGGCTTTTTACGAAATTGCCCAAGCGCGCCCAAAAAGTTGGGCTAACTAAAATATTTATTTTCTGATCACAATATACATCGTTACATATAGGCCGTAGCTCGAAAACTTTGGCGATTTTACGATTTTGATGGGCAGAAGAAAAAGTCTGTTATTAAGTTTTATTCGTGTTTGAATACTGTAGCACCATATTTATGAGAGTCAAAAACTTTATTAATGGAGTATTTTATTCAACCAAAAACGTTAAAATCATCTGCGCAACTGCTTTTACGTTGCAATAGAATTCAAGAATCGTTTGGTTTAGTAGAAAAAGTTGGTTGAATTGTATCCGGCACGTATAATATTACTTCTTTATACACGTAAACTTATTTTTTCAACAAACTTGTATCTATGAAAAGCAAAAGTTATCACTTAAATTTACAAATGTTTTTACTAAAAAAATTAACATAATACGTTATTACTAAAAAAGGAGTTTTTTTTAAAAATATTTGTTCAAAATCTTATCCACAGTGTTCCCCCTTTTCCCTTGTCTCGTCTTCAAACGGGCGATCGTTACTAGCTGACACGGCGGATTGTTTTCGACAATTTACTACTGTCGGGCGCGGACGCGAGGGGATTTATTTCTTGGTGAGAAGTGATATTCTTTTCTCGTGTGTGCGTGTCTTTCACTAAAGCTCATTACTTCAGCCGACTCCAAAATTAATATCTCGGCCTGCTGAAATATTCGCCCTGATGTAATATTTATTGTGAGCATAAAATCACGATTGAAATAATTGCGAGTACTTTTATCGGGTTTGATCGATGGTTTACAATAAATCAGAAAAATTACAGAGCCCGAAAAATTTTATTCGTACGAGAATGAATAACGAAAAATACAATAAACAATGTTTACTTTCAATTTTACGCCTACATTAAATTTTTTATATTAAAATATATATTTATAACATATCTATTTTTATACCTTAGTTCGTCTTTCACAATAATAATTCGATTTATCGTCGTATTTCTCCGTACAGTAATTTTCTACCTTCTCGTTTCTTTCTCTGTTATGGCGATGCTCGCACTAGGTCCCGAGAGAAACTAAAAGGAGAGAGAGAGAGAGAGAGAGAGAGTAAGAAGGAGGCGATGCCTCTTATGACGCGATTAAACACGCCGGGCACTAATTGCTGCCTTTAACGAGCAATGTAACAACGATCGTTATGGCTTCCACATCGCTTTGTTTTCTTCGTGCGCGCACGCGCGCCAGAGCGCGCGACATCCGAGGGTTGCTCATAAAATCGGCCTTTTAAGCTAACTAAGTGATTCTTATCGTTGCCACGCTCGAATCTGCGAATAGAATGGACTCCCTTCTCACTTGCGCAAGAAATTATTTCTTCGGCTTCTTCTCTTCTTTAATTAAATTCAGAATATTATTCGTTCGATTCGTTTGTTCAATATCGTCAAATAAACAATAAAATTTTTTATGAAAATTCGTAAATACCTTTTTTTCGTAATGCTAAAATTAATTTTAGATTTTTGCTTTTTTACGTAAAAAAACATAACTACAGAAAATGATACTTTTGTACTAGGTATTATTGAACTTTTGGTTTTCAAAGTGCGTAATACGCTAAAGAGATTACATCGCGCGATTTAATCAAAACATTACTTTGAAATTACCAAAGAATTACTTTAATTAAATCTATTTTCAAGCAAATGTTTGTTAAGGCGAAAAAGGTCGAAGGACATACAAGTGAGCTTGAAATAAAGGATATAATCTAGGCGAGCGCACGTAGACGCAAGAGAGCAGCAGAGAAATTCGCATGTGTGGGCAATGCGAACACGAGTATTTCCGGCAATTGCGGATAATTGGATAGAGTCATGCAAGCTTGGCTGCAGAACTGAACAAGGGCCCTTTAATCGCAGCCCGAACGATATGCGCAAAGTGAACACCAAAATATATAGTGAGAACGCGTTCTCTCTGCTATTTGGCCAGTCTCGTTACAGCTTTTATCGATTCCGATTGATTATTTTATTTTTTTTTTTTCAAAAGTATAAAACAAGAATTGGTTTGTTAACGGAATATTCCATTTAACAATATAGATGAAAATGTTTTTATTGCTTTCAGGTCACTACGTTTGAATGTTTTCATTTGGAATAAATGAAATAACAAATTTAATTTAAACTAACAAACTTATACAATACTAAAATGCTTTTTAAAAATAATTAAAAATATCTTAGAATACGCAATATTTTGAAAATATTATATTATAGAGAATGACACACAATTGAAATAAATTCGCTAAACTCGATAAATCAAATAACCCGTTAACTACTCATCAATTCGGTATACATGAAAAACTCAAACAAAAGGCACACAACTCGTATAATCCGTAAGAGAAAATAACGTAGAAATCGTAAAATAAAACTGGCCGCAGCTCTTTTCCTCTCTCGCTTACCCGCGCGCTGGGATACACGCGGGAATTGATGAATTACGCAGATGTCGAAGTAGAAAACGGGCTTTTAAGTCGGCCAATGGTGGCGCGCTCTGGCGAGACCTTCGGCAATCAATACGCCGGCCGCTAGCGTATAACCCCATGCGTGCGTGCGTGCGTACCGGCTATCTCACGAACACCTATATATATATATATAGACATACCTATACCTACGTGCGTGTGGGGAAGCTGCTACAGTCGCGCGCGCGCGCGTGAGACGTATTTTCGGAATATAGGGATTAGGGCGCGGCGACGTGGCCGGCGGCATGAGCGTCGGTGTGGCTGCTAAGGGAGGTAGTAGTAGTAGTATAGTATATAGTATATAGGTAGGAGTAAGTAGAAGGGGGTAAAGGAGGAGAAGGAAGGAGAAGAATCTACAAGGGCGAGGCCCGAAGGGGTAAGAGGGTCGATGCAGCATCGCTGGACCAAGGTCCGAGCAAGCGCTCTCACTCTCACTCTTGCTCACCACCGACGACGGAGAGGAAGAGCGAGTAAGGAGAAGAAGAAGCAGCGGGAGAAAGACACGGGGGGGGGAGGGTAGAAGGGTAAAAGGAGTAGCGGAGAAGAGCAGTGGAGGTGGACGGAGAGAGTAAGGGCAAGAGTGAGAAGGAATTGAGAGCGAAAGTGAGATCGGTCCCTGGGAGCCAAGGGGTGAAAATACTAAAGGGTTCTCTCGCTCTCTCTCTCTCTCTCATTCGCCCACCCGCGCGAACTCAACTGCCTCCTACAGGGTAGAAGAGAGGGAGAAAGTGAGCAGTGGCGCGCAACCGTCAAGGATAATATTATTTCGGAAAACACAACGCACCGAAATAAACAATCTTTCTCCGTCTTCTTCTGCAGCAAAGGAATCTTTCCTCTTACGGCCGTGTGCGGTATACAATATTAAGGAGACATCGCAAGTTCTATATATACTCAGCCTCGATACTGATGATGATACTACTGCTACTGAATTATTCGCCATGCTAATCTTTGGAATTGTAATCAACTTTTTATTATTCACTATATTTCGTCTTCGTTTCTCTCTACGTATATATATATATATATATATATATATATACACACACACACACGCAGTACTTGACATTCGCATTAAATATATAGAGATCAATTTACTATTGATAGATATGAGATTTCTGATTTAATAATAAAATTAATCAACTTATTCACGTGTATATGTGATATAGAGCTGTTAATTCTGGATAAAGAAAGTTAACGAGCTGTGGATTTGATATTTCACGGGTACAATTTTATCCGCGCAGCGTATCAGTATAACGACCAGCATTGTAGGGCAAAAGAGCAGCGCGAATAATTCGTAGATATATATCCGCGAGCGGGTGGTGAAACAGTTGGGAGGCATGCAATTATGCCGTTCACGCGAGGCACGCGGAACGCGCAAGCTCGGATATCGCGTGGCGCCCACGTGCATAGATATATATATATGTATATATATATATACTGATGGATAGATATATAGATGTTGCATGGATATATCTCCGCGCCACGGAAATTTTCGCGCGCTTTGGCGCACCGAAAAAACTATAAGAGAGGAGAAAAAAAAGTCTAGCTCGGCGCTAAACCCCTCATTACCGACTTGGAGCACGCACGCGTCTTTTTCTCCCTGTATTCTCTCTCTCTCTTTGGGTTCGAGTCCTGCGGCGACTTTTATTATCGTCGTGCAAGAGCCTTTGATCATCCGCTGGTACGGCCTTGTCGTTGACTTATTAATTTTCATTGATAAACCAGGATGACGGGTTGGTGTAACGCGAAAGCTTTCGTGGTGGCTTTTTTTAATATTATGAAAGTGGCGAAAGACTGGCTATGTAAAGTAAATTTCATGTTACTTCCACACGTGTCGTCGTGTGGTGTAAGTAGTTTTATTTTACACCTCGCTGAATTTTCTTTGAGAATATTTTTAGAGAAATCTTTATAGACGCTACGTCTTAAAGAAAACTTTCTTGTAAAAGACCTTGTGTGTATGGGTAAATATTCTTTTAGCTAAATTAGAAATTTTTTAGAAGAAATTTGAAGCTACTATAACTGTTTAATATTGAAATAAATGTTATAATTAATAAAAACAGTGTTGATACATTTAAAATATTATTTGGATGTGAGTGTAATGTAGAATCTTAATGGTCCATAACATAACTTTGAAATCTAAAAGCAAAATGTAGAGTAAGGCCGTTCTCGATACAACAGCACATGCATAAACCTGTCATAATTTGACAACGTGTTCTGGATAACAAATTTGCACTCAAAGTTTAGTTGGATGAGAAAGTGATTAAACCTATTTTAAGCCTCGTTCTATACAGCGTCAGAAGTAGATTGAGGGAAACCTTATCTTTGTAAAATTTTACTTTAGAAAGTTTTAATAATTTTCATTTAACAGAAACAAAGACTTAAAAGTGTCTCTCTAAAGATATTAATATTTTATAATAATTAAATTTCTATTAATAACTTGAATTGATTAAATAAGTTGGTGAAAAATAAAATAAGTAGAATAAGTCCATATAGTAAGACTAGTAAATTGATTTGTATTTTAAATAACTTAATATAAACCATTATAATTCATTAGTACTTTTTTCTTTTCATTTAGTATATTCTTAAATGCCTAATAATAATGGTGAATTCTAAGAAAACGATGATTTAAGGACCCTCTATAATTTCTTTTTGATGAAAATTAGTTAAAATAACGTCAATCCCGGGACAAGAAATCAAGTAGCCCGAGAGATATAAGTCAAAGGAAGTAATTTGTGAGACGCTGTCGTGAAAATCTATTGATGACATCAGAGGATTATGATCTTTCGAGTTTCCTTGTTCCTACTGGCAACCCTTCGGAGCGGAAGAAGCAGACCACAGGACAACTTTATTAGGGCCTCGACGAGAAAAAAGACAGAAGAGAGAGAGAGAAAGAGAGAGAGAAGCCGACACTGCCATGCTGCCGAGAGACGACGAGAAAGTTTGAGGAGGGTCTCCTTTAAGAAACTCGGCAACAAAGTCTCTTGAGCACAGCGAGGCCATAGGCAGCTAGCTATACGGTCAACGTCTTCTCACTCGACGACGACGTCGGGAAGAGAGAGAGAGAGAGGGTGAAATATATAGGATGAGAGGAATGACGTAAGGACATTCGATCTCGTACGTTTTCAATCTAATTGAGGAATGACCTTTACGGGCTTCTTCTTCTTATTCTTCTTCTTCTCTCGCTTTATTACAATGCCGTGCTAGCACAGGACTCTCCAAACGGAAAATATCCCCCGCGAGTAACGATGTTTCAGCTCATTTTCGTGCGACTCGTTGCCCCTCTCTCTCTCTCTCTCTCGTCCAAGAGGGTAATGAGAGAATATATTCATTATGAATAAATGATGAGCTTCTTCTAAGCGAAAGAGAGTGAGAAAGAGAGTAAGATCACGAGATAAAAGTGGAGCTTCTATAGCAAAGTTTCGCGAACATAATTTTCTGGATAAAAACTTGAGCGCGCAGGGTCGTCGTCGGTATAAATGTATACAAATGATGTTTCCGCGCGATGCACGTTATTACCCTTTGCGAAAAAGTTTGTCGTGGCGCATTATTATTTGAGATAGTGTATATATACTGGGCACCTTGGATGCCAACTTTTTTTATCTTCGCTGTGTATAGGAACGTTTACTTAGTATAGGACCTAAAGAAAAGGCTCATCTAAATTTCATTCATTACCCTTTAATTTATAAACACGCGTTTGGGGGGATTGCGGTAAAAGTGTCAAATTGTAGAAAAATGTGGTACTCTCCGGCTAATAGGAGGTACGTTTGTTTTCCTTTGCTTAAATGTTTTATCTGTCAGTAAATTTACTTTTTGCAAGCGATATATTCTCAATGAAAAAAAAGAGACCAACAAATTACTATGATATATACCAATTGGTATTATACTGTTGTAAACAATTTCTTAAAAAATCTTGTTCACGTATACTAATAAAGACTGGAATAAAATGTCTTTAGTCGAAAATAATATTTTTTGTCCTGATCAAAACAACAAACACAGAAGGGCTTTTTCCGCGAACCAGGATTTTCTCCCTCCGACTGTTGGGGGGAAAAGCGCGCGTACGCTTGCGCTCTCGACGAGATTTCCACTCTCTTATACCTTATTTATCTTTAATTCACGTTTGCTTTCTTGCGATGTCTTATTGCAGGTCGTCCAGCTTGGGCAAAATGTGCTTCCGCGTGTACAAAGTACAACGACGAAGGATATAGAATCGAGCAGCCAAGCAGAGAGAAAGATAGAGAAAGAGAGAACACACCAGCCTCATCCTGCTCTCGGCAATCCAGCCACGCGGTAACTCTCTCTCTCTCTCTCTCTCTCTTTTGCTCTTGCTCGCCCTGCGCGATTTCGACCCAAGGTGAAATTGACCGACGGACCGGGGCTCTCAACTGCTCGCGCGCTAACTTTCGACCTTCGAGTCCTTCGCGAACTTTTCAAACTCCCAAATCTCTCTATGAGTGAATATATATATATATAGAAAGAGAAATTGTGCAAAAGTTATGGCCAGACGGATGAGACGAAATTTATTGCGATTAAGTGTCGATATTCAGTTGAGTATTATTTCCTACCAAACTGCTGTCGTAAGTGAATTTCGTTTCTGAATGTGTATATGTGACGGAGAATGGTTTTGATCGTAAAATAAATCAAAATCAATTCAGTTGATACGAAAATTATACATAATTTTTGTTAGTAATTGTATATACAAATAAGGACAAATTAGTTATATTTATACAGCGTACTTACAAAAAGTAAATATTCTCTGATTTCAATTGCACACATTCGAATTTAGAGAATCGTTACAGTATCCCCCATTTAAGATCGTTTATAACTATAGTATTCCAGACTTATATTTATTTATACAGGGATTTTAAATAATTGCAAAGAATACAGAGTTAAAAATTTATAAAGAATTCAAATGTTTATTTCAAGCAATAGCAACGTTATCAACTAAAATATTTAAATTATGCTTTCAAAAACATGTAAATATTATCAAGCTCATAAAAATCTTCATAATACCACACAGCCTCATTAAAAAATATAAAATCTACAAATAAAGGTATAAAAAATCCTTTTCCCTTTCCCAGCCTCATTTCGCAAAGTCTTGAAGAGAAAAAAAAATCAATATCCCCGGAACATGGTAAAGAGGCCAATGTAAAAGCTTAAACACGATCGCGCAAGAGCACTTTCCTCTCTCCTTCTCTCTCTCTCTCTCTCTCTCTCTCTCTCTCCCCTTTACCCTCACCTCGCAATTAGAGCTCGCGGACACGTACGGCGGAAAAGCGTGCGCGCTTTCTCTCTATCCGAAAAAAAAACTTGGTCCCTCACTCCTTCCCCCTTTCACGTCCACCACGAAATAGAATGCAAAAATATACAGCGGTACGTGAGAGCCTAGCTCTCTCTCTCGTCCATCGAGGGTGGCTCGTTATATATATATACATATATACACATCTATACGAAACGGGCGTTCTCGAGCCTGACCTTGAACGAGGTGATAAGAGGGAAAGACAGATAGACGCTGTGGCTCGGCTCGCCGAGAGAGAAAGAGAGACGGAAAGGTCGAGAACCCTCCGAGAGACCGGAAGGGCCGAACGCGCGCGCGCGCGCGTATATACGCAAGAGAAAGAGAGAGAAGGAGAGCGTCCGAGGCGGAGGCGAAGTTTCCGTTTCTGGGGTCGATGCCGCCTCCGAGGCAACTCTCTCGCCAGTAAGGGTAGGTAGAGCGGGAGGCGAGAGAGAGAGAGAGTTTCGGAACGCGCACGATGTCCGGCCTGGTCCAGCACACAGGCTCGCTTGCTCGCGGAGAGAGATGCGAAGTATTGATCTAGCCGGTCTTCTTCGCCGGTCTCTCTCTCTCTCTCGTTCTCTTCCCCCCTCGTCCGTGCGCACGCCTCCCCCGCCTTGCCTTATTCCCTCCGTCTCGGCGCGTGCTGTATATATACGCGCGCGTACAGCAGGGGTCGGCTAAGAGACTCGAGGAAAGGGGACGAGAGTACGCGGCGTCCAGAGTCCAGCGCGCGATGCTGCCCCTCGTTCTCTCCCTCTTGCTCTTCATTTTCTCCATCTCTCTCTCTTTCTCTCTCTCTCACTCACTTGCTCGCTCTCCCCGCCTTGCTTTGCATTTGCCTCTTACATCGGAAACACGCCTGGGAGCGAGGGAGCTAGCGAGTAAGCAAGAGAGAGAGAGAGAGAGAGAGAGAGAGAGAGAAAGTCTCGCGGTGCTCAACTTCCCTGGGGGTTGAAAGGAAACGTCGACGGCGAATGGGGGATGAATAAATTATGGTTGCCACCACCACCACTACCATCACCCACCCCCTACCGAAAGTTTTTATGGCTGATTTATTAATTTTAATCTCTTTATTAGTTTCGGAATTGTCATTGAAACATTCATAATGGGCCTGGAGACGTATTAATTTGCGCAGCTGTTATTTAGAATTTTCTGCTTTAAGGGTATATATGTATACCTATGCGCTATATACGTATTTTCGTGATTTATCCTCGAAGAATTTGGCTCTATTCCGAACTCTAACGAAGCTCGACGGCTAGTGAATATTTCATTTTTAATTACACTAACGCTATAAATCGACAACGATTGTCAATACTTTATCGATCATTTCGCTCATGTGTATATATATATATATATATATATATATATATATATAATAAATTTCATCTGAACAAACGTAACCGCGCCATACGTATACCGCATTCCTCTCGATTTTTTTTCTTTATTTACATTGGCATTCATACTTTATGGCACAGGCGAAAGTAAAAGCCTAAAAGTTTGATGCTGCGAAATTCAAGCGGATATATCGCGCTCGTGCAAACCCGTCGAAAACGTATATATATATATATATATAAAGAGACAGCATGAAACCGCCCTTTTTCGTACACGTAAAAGAGTTGGACAAAAGTTTCGCCAAAGGGCCTCTATATATACTTTCCTTTCTCTTTCCTTTCTCTCACTCTCATCTAACCGATTAAATCTTCAAACAATGGATTTCTCGGGAACGAGCCGGTTCAAAAGGAAGTCGATTTAACGAAGAGGACTATAACGCGCGAGGTGAGGATGACCTTGCTCGATCCTGAATCCAAGAGATTAGGATCGGAAGCGGCAACGAGGGATTAGAAAAGAGAGCGTCTTTATCGCGTTCTCATATGACGTTATCTCTCTCTCTCTCTCTCTCCCTCTCGTGCGCAAGCGCGTATATCAGCACCACGAAGTCACCGTAGGCTATACAGGAAGGCGTGCGAATGTATACGCTTGTGTCATGAGCAGAGAAGAAAAATGAAGAAAAGTCAAGAACCTACCCCACGGGCCATCAGTCATCGTTTTGCGAAGCCTCCTTGCTATTCCACGACGAGGTGCCGTAATGAATCGACCAACGTCCCACCAAGGCCACGAGGTCTCCGACACCACCGTGTATATATATATAGTTTTGTCTTTCTCTCTCGCTTGCTTTCGCACTCCCTCCTGTCCGAAATGCCTTCTTTAATTATACTCACTTGTTAAGCCCTTTTAAAGACATGTACCGCTTGTAGGCCGCTCATTATTGGAAAATCATTTACCGTGGTGATTTATTACCTTCGGCTCAATCTCGGCAGGCGATTTTTTTTAATATCGGATGTTTGTTTGAATTTTCATGAGTTATTGCGGTTTTTCGAATTTCTCTCTCTCTCCTACATCAAAGTGGGTTTGAGTGAAGTAACGTTACTTCATGTCTAGATAAACTTCTTCTTAAATAAATTGAAGGTAAGGAAAGTTATAGAGAAATTTGCATAATCAAACGGGGGAGTAATAATTTCCAATTTCTCTTCTCAACGGTAAATGGGAATTCAACGTATATATTGCGAAATTGTGAAAAACTTCGTTTTTTCGTGTATAACTATATTTTTGTTACTACTACAATATTACAAAATGGACATTTTTTTATTTTTTAGGTTTTTCAGTATGCATAGTAAATTATTATAATGTAATATAATATATTTTCGGTTAAATATAGGTATATGTTACGCAAAATGATTTTGATGAACCCCGGATACAACACACTAATGGAAAAAGGTCGACGACCTTCTTCAAGCTATGGCTACATAAGGGATGGACTATACGTTTGTTAAACACAAATAAAATAGAAGTGGAATGATTTATCTTTTATATTATAATATATTTTATTTACTTATTACAATGCAATGATTAATTAAAGTTGTAATATAATGAACTTATACACCCATGAAATATTTAATTTTGAATCATATACTATTATTAGTTCTATTTAATTCTTATTAACTCTGTAATTTTTTGTCGTTATTAAATTTTTTATAAATATTTCTGAATAAATATGATAATGATAATAAGAAAAATATTTTTGACTGTTCTGTAATATGGAAATGCAAAAAAGAACTATATTTTATGTGAAAATATTATAGCATGTTTTCTAAACCCTCAAAAATATAAATAAAACACATCGATTATAAAGTGTACAAATCAACTGTATCGATAGTCACAGGTATACTAGCCAATTTATGGAAATTGTCTGCATCAAAATTAAGAAAAATTTTCTCTTTATGCAATACGAAAATACTACAATACGTTAAAGGTGGATCGAGTAGATAAATTTCCGCACAACTGTAAGCATGATCAAAGTAGGAATGCGAATTTCATCGATCTATACGATTACCTATATACGATATATAGTTCTTTTTAACTCTATGTGAAATAAAATGTGTGTTCGTAGTAGGATGGAACTGCATTTCTGTATATACACATACTCAGAACAGCACAAACAAATTTCTCATATTTAAAAAAGTGTTTTTCATTGTTCTTCAGTTTGTTCTCTGACGAAGAAGCAAGTTATTGTGATGGAGTTTAATATTGATCCTACAAAGCCTTTTAAAATTTAATAATATTTATATTCATATCATTTTAAGCAAAATAAATTCTGAATTACTATCTAAGTGTTGTAAGAATTAATTAAACAAAAATAATATATTGATTTTACTTTAGTAAAATAGTTTTATTATAATAAAAGTAAAAGTTTACAGCAAAGTTTTGTAAAAAAAATGTTTAATAAACTTACTAACTCAAAACTAATTTTTTCTTTTAAAAAATACATATAACATGTTAGTGTGTAATGAGTCTATTAATAATTACTTTTTAACTCTAACTTTTTTGTTTATTATTAAACATACCCGATGCATAACCAATTTACTTATCTATATCCTTAATATGTATAAAACCTGATAATTTGTTAATCACTCTTTTTCTGTGGTGATATACAAATACTATTTAACTATTCTAGTGTTTTAATAATGGGAATAATCGACTGCGGATACATAATAGGTATTACGATAATAATGAGTAGTTTTATTGGCTCTGTTATAGTTGTAATAAAGTTCACTAACACCTACAATAAATATTCGAATAGTTCTATAAGAACATTCAGAATCATGCCGGAAAGTATATGATCATCTTATGGGACAGCTCACACGATTAAGTAGTTATGTCACGATCAAGTGGATAAGTGCTAGAATAAGTTGGATTTATCAGTTATCGAAATATTTTCTTTCGTGTTACAATGTGGAACTTCATAGTATCTAATACAGGGATTGGCATTACGAATAAAAAATGTGATCCTGAAACTTATACACTTGTAAACAAAGACTAGTACTACTAACGTCCACAGTAATTATGGCTTTGACTAAAGTTTCAAATTTCGCATTATTAATTCAAACATAAAGTAATAAATCAAATTAAATTTAGTATTTAGATTTCCGGATAGAAAATAATTTCAACATCTAACCTGAAACTTTATAGTTGCTAATTACGTTCAACAGTATAGAAACAGACAACTATGATAAGACACGCAGTTTTTGCAAACATTGAATGATATAATTTTTCCTATATTTTTTCAACTGATTTTCTATAGTAGATCTTAATTTCCACTAAAATATGTTTCATATTCTATTATATTATAATTTTATTACAATCACCTTTTTATATTTTAATTTAAAATAAGAAATGCATATACTAGATAAAATCACTTATAACTTGTGATAGCAATTCTCATAGTTCTTGAATAAATTAAATATTATGTACAAGAATTCACTTTTAAAAAATATTAATCAAGATGATTGGATTAAATTCGTTCTTCTTCCATCTTAAAAGTTAAATGAAATATTTAATGAAAGTAAAATAAGAAGCCAAAGGGTACTTAATATAAAGTTATAAAAGTGTAGAAAAGTTATTTTAGATGTTCCCTTTATGTCAGGATATCTTTTAATTACCTCATAAATTATCGCGAAGCGTTTGATTTCTATACTCTTGAAGGAGTTATGATATAATTAAAGTACTAATTACCTCGTTATAATTACGGTTTATGAAAGAGGCATTATTCATTAATCTTACATACTGCACTTTTGTAAAAAATGCCAACAACAAATTTTTATAGATCATCTTACATATATTAACACTTTATCCTAACCACTGTCAAAGTTTTACGAAACTTTATAAATGAATACAGTTTCAGCAGAAAACAAAAAAATATTAAAACGAAAATTGATTTTGACTACCTTTTCAACACCCAGACCCCATATTTTACACAGCCGGCAATAGAACGATTGTTCTTATAGAAGACATAAAATATTCGACTTTTCGAGAAGCAAACTGACAATTAAAAAACCTCTCTCTCTCTCTTCTCTCTCTCAGAAACAACATCGCTCTAAATAAAAATGATCGGAAATAAAGAGATCGAAGGGCAATAAATAGCCGAGATTTACGATTTCGCAGAAGCCCGAGAGTGTCGATCGCTCTCGCTGCTGTGGGAAAAGGGTTCAGTCTCTCTCTCTCTTTCTCTCTCTCTCACTCGGCAATGTAAAAGGAGCGAAAGGAGAAGATATAGAGAGAACCGAAGAGGGAGAAGAGAATCAGGCACGAGGACCTTTAGCAGCTACATCGGCACTACAAGTCGCGCGATGCAGTCGCGACTTCTTCTTCTTTTCCTCGATCTCTCTCCTCTCTTTCTCTCTCCTTGAGACACGCTGCAAAGGTCTTAAAGCGGATGTGTGTGGATTAAGATAATAGTCTCGAGAGAAGGAGACTATACAGCGCAAGTATCCAAGAGTAGACGACGCGAGTTCCCTCGCGCGACGGGAAGAAGAGTCCCGTGGTATATAGAGCAAGACAGAGACAACGAGTGAGCGCGCGCGCAAGTGAGAGAGAGAGAGAGAAGCAAAGGCAAAAACGAGAGAGAACGATATTATATGTGGGTCAAAGTCGCGACGGCACTAGGGCGCCGCGCTGCCTGGCTCCTTTCCGCTTTCTGATCTCGGCCTGCCGCAGCCGGGGTGGCGCTCTCTCTCTCTTCTTACGTATAGTATACCAGCTATATAGAGAGAGAGAGACAGGCATCCAAGGGTTGCTCACCCCAATCTTTTCGCTCGATCCGTACGGTGGCGGCAGTGGTGGCAGTGACGGCTATGACCCCGTAATCGCTCGGGTTATGCGTTTTGTTAGCGAGCTTTCTTTATCGCTTCCGCCTCTGCTTCTATTATCCGCGAGTTAGCACTTCTATATATGCTCGCTCGGACGAACCTCCCAATTCTGTTTGTCGCTTATAAACGGAGAAACATTAATCTTGTAATAAAAGGTCAATGCGGTATGTGACGATGGGTGATGAATGATGCGTCGATGACGAATATCAACAGATGTCTATGCGCTTGTGGGTTTTGAGAAAATTTGAGTTTTGGCAATTGGTTGACGGATTGATAAGTTTCGCGAATTTAATGTGGAGTTTCGATATTTGTTTTTTTTTTTTAAATAAGTATGACGGTAAATCTTGGGTTGAAGGATATTACAAGAGTATATTGTTGGATTTTTATATATTCGCGCTGGTTATTGGTTTAGTATATATCGGTTGGGAATAAAGTGGCATTCGTATTGTTTATTTATACTTAAATTTATACGAGGTTGAAGTATACATAGAGAGAAAGCAAAACCAGTCGCGTGCGAGGCGCGTGTGAAACTACTAGTTTGCTGAAATATATTTAAGCTTTGCTCCAATTTCAAACTTGTTTCGTAACCGCTGAAATGCGCGGTGATTTCTGAGAGAGCAGTAAATATCGCAAATGACTTTTTCAGATCCGTGTACATATAGATATATATAATTCAGTGTTTAGTTTTTATATATTTTCAAGAAACATTCGTATAACGACGTTGCTGACATTCGGCGGGAAATTTATGTCCCGAAAAGACATAAAAATATATGTATTTCAATATTTAATTGCTCGTCGTATTGCGCAATTACGCGGACGCTCATTAAACTGAACATTCCAGCGACGAATTACAATATTTTCAAACTCTATATATATTATAAAAGCACTATAATTAGGAAAGCCAGCGGAGAGCTATCGTACGGTAACCGTAAATCACAAATCTCGTACGTCCTCTCTGTTTCTCTTTCTCCCTTTCTGTTTCTCTCGCTCGCATACAGTGTATCTCTAATAGACATTTTATCGAATCCTCTCTTTCTCTTTCCTCGTTTCTAATTTACTCTTCGCACATTTTACGATCGTATTAATCGCGCCATAAAAGCGCGCATTAAAAACACTTTGATACAGAAAAGTATTATATGAACCCTTCGTTCGTTCGCGATCACTTTACGACTTATAATACGCTAATCATTTCTCTCCTTTCCTCTCTCTCTCTCTCTCTCTCTCTCTCTCTCTCTCTCTCTCTCGCGGCTATTAGCGCTGCTTAGTTAGGTCTTCTCTCTCTCTATCTTCGACCGCCGGTGTCCCTTGAAATAAACACA
>JAYJLV010000002.1:583283-600195 GCA_036873485.1 Torymus texanus | reverse complement strand
CTCTCTCTCTCTCTCTCTCTCTCTCTCTCTCTCTCTCTCTCTCTCTCTCTCTCTCTCTCTCTCTCTCGCTCTTTCTCAAAGGCTACCGATACCTAATACATGGATGAGCGGGCGGGTAGGTGGTGAATTCTCCATATAATAATGTACAAACTCATCGATATCTCTACACGCGGGAAGCTCTAAATCAAGTCGCGTAACGGTGCCGATTTTGTTTCGGCGAAAAATACGCACGCGCGTGCGGTGGTCTGCGAAACACGTGCTCGAATTATGTATATATATATAGTGTATATATATTCGCATATGCGTGTGTGTAACTGTGTAGTGAGGCAGACGGGAACGAGACAATCGTCAAAGCGCCGAATCTTTATGAAATCGACTAATTAATCTGGCATTTCAAAAGTCGCCGGGGTTTGCGCAAGGTCTATACTATTTTCGGCATCGTCGGCGAAACTCTTCGATACATATATATATGGTGTATATAATATGTATATAGACACGTGTGAGCGCACGCGTGAGCGTGAACGCGAGAGGAACAGCCGACGACGACTACGACGACGTGTGGAGAGAGAAAGAGAGAAAAAAAACATGAAGAGAGCGAGGAGCGTTTTTTTCGCTGGAATCGTGCTGCCGACGCTACCGCCGACGCCGCCACTGCTCGCGAGCGCGACAAAAGGCATAAATTAAAATTAGCATAATTCTTGACAACAAAGTGAGCCGCTGCAGCGTGAGAACATTGATGATGGTTATTTTTTCTCTCGATGGATTCGGATTAGCTAATTAGGATAGGATTTCGCCCCGTGTTTGTTCGCATTTTAAAGAGCGACGCTTTTTATAATAAACTTGACGACGGACTGTTTAGTTTGTTGCCGTGGTTTTTTACAATTTTATAAATATATACGTTAACTGTTTTGCATATTTGGCTTTTAAAATTATTGATGGTTTGTCGGTTTTTGTAAATCTTTTTAAGTTAGTTTTTATGATTGATTTACTTAGTTCGTCATTGGCTTGTTATGAATTTTAAGTGGAGCAAATAAATTTTTTGGCTTATCTGTTCCCTGGTGGAAATCCAAAATATTTTCACCCTATTAAATGGTCATTTAAATTAGGGACTGGCCATAAAATGGTGATTTCACTTATCTAGTTTTTCGCCTCCGATGAAACGCTTTTTCTCCTAATATTCGAACATTTAATAGATTGAAAAATAGAATGAGTTTAACGAAGATTTACACGAGCTAGTTATCTATTTAAGAGGTTTTAGAGTTCGTCAGATTTTTTAGTGAATAAATGACCAGTAAAAGCCTTGTTATAATGGTGAAGAGTGAGAGAGACAAAAAATAATGACAATAAAGACATTTTTCGAAATATCTATGAAAGGATTTTTCTCGATTTTTTTCAAAAAATCTATAGTAGTTGCTTTTTTGGCCTTCGTATGTTGTTTATATTTTGGTAAGCTATCAATTAAAGTTAGATATCTTCCAATTTAATGTAAAATTCGTTAGAAAAATTAAAAAGAAAATTTTGAAATTATGTCATTCTAGTCCCAATCTTTTAAATGTGTGTGAATAATAAGAGAAAAAGCATTTCATCGCAGGCGATTAACTGGCCATTTTTCCTACCCATTTACTAGGATTCTGGCCATTTCACAATAGACGAATTTCTACCAGGGTTGGAAAAGTATAAAAAAGGGTTTCCAACCATTTCATTAGCATTCTAACGTTATAAACGCAAACAATTTAACATTATAAACCATGTCCTTCTTAACGTTCCGAATAAAGGGATCATCAGTGACATCTAGTTCGCTAGATAATTATTTTATAGAATATTTATTTTAAAAGAATCTACTGAGATGTCTTAAAATATTTTCATTTATTATTAACATCAAGAAAATATCAAGTGCGTTTAATGAAACAATACCGACAACATTACATAGACAAATTAAGAAGTAAGTAAACATATATTTGAAGCTTAATTACTTAAGCACTTTTCTGTAATCACCTTGGAATAACAATGATGAAAATATGTAATATAAAATATGTAATAGTATATAATATTTACAACTTATTGAAAAATATGTACCGTAGAAGATGTAATAAAACCTAGAAAAATAAATAATTATTCTTAGAACATAAATTATATCTATTATGCCGAACAACCGAATGAATTCTTGCAGTTACTATGTAGGTCTCGCTGTTATTGCAGTAATGAATGTTGCTGTCTTACAACGGTGATTGTATACGTGCTACTGCGTTTCTGCTGTTATTGCCGCATTTGTTGCTGCCGTTGGTTCTAAAAGTATAGTTGCTTTTCTTGCAATAACTTGGAACTAGTTTCACACTTACTCCATAATTTGTCGTAAATTACTATACAACTATCGCGTTGAATATGGTTACTGTAAATATTTTTATAAAATTTATACGGATTGATACTTCGTAATTTTTGGAATCCTCATTAACAATTATCTAGTTATGATTACTAAAGGAATTTTGTGAATTAATTTTTATTCAAATGTATTATTGCCCTTACTTTATGTTCACTATTAAAAATATTTCTCATTAAAGAAACAAAAATAGTTTCTGATCAAAAGTCGATAAAGCAGAAATTTAATGAGATACAAGAAAATTCTACTTTATACTCTGTATTGAAATTATATATCACTATTTCATTTGAATAATTTTTAATTCACTCATTATACGTTTTTAAATTATGTCCGCTCATACACATAAACGCACGTATAGTTTCTGATATCCCGTTTGTATAACATGAGATAGCAGTTCACGCGAAAAGCGGACGGGGGCGCCATCGGCTGAACCTATGAATCTTTAGCAAGTTCAACTCTGCGCCACATATGAAGGTATACTTGTATACGTTGTAAGTAATTATTCTTAAATTCAAATAATTATTTATAAGAACATATTTCTAGTTTCAAATTGAATGTGGTCTTGGATAAATATAACGTAAAATTATACTTAATTTTCGGCGAATAGTAGAGTCAAGTATTGGCGTATTTTAATAACAGTATATGTATTCCAGTGGGAATATAAATTATTTAAATAAGGATTTATTGTGTAACATTGTCTATAATTCATGAACGCCGGATATTCCTACAGGACACGAACAATCTGTGCAAGCATTTCCAACTTTATCGATAGCAATTTTCCACAAAGTCATATATAAAATACACCAATTCGTCGAAAAGTCTTTAAAAAAAAAAAAGACGAACAGTACAACGACGGCATCCCAAACTTTCATTACGCGATTACGTACCGAGATTTTCTCCGGATCGCAGCTCAGAAAGTCACTATAGTATAGCTCGCGCAATAATAAACACGAGGGAGCGAGCAGGCAAAAAAGTAATCGTTAAGAAGAGCGAACGAGGAGGAGTGAAAAACAAAGAATCCACGAGATACTCTCTTCAAGCGCGTTAAGTTTGCGCAAAGTTACCTCGTTCCTCACCTAATTCGCCTAACAAGCTAGAACGCAAGATATAGGCGCAAGCGAGCTGCTGTGATGCGCTCCTTGAGACTATACACAACGCGCGGAAAGTACGCGAAACGATTACGCGATATATATATATATATATATGTATATAGAAGGTGGCCGCAAGCCATTGGGGCGATCTTCTGGCCTTCCTCTCTCGTAAAATTATCCGCAATAAAATTGTGATTTACAAGCGCGTTCTCGGAAACACCGAAGCTTCGTGTGTCGGTGCGCGAGCTGATGGAGCGTTTCGTATATGAAGAGCGAAGTGGAGGTTACAAGAGGAGGATAAAAAGGAGGCGAAGTGTCCGCTATGGTGAAGGAACAAAAGAATGAATTCCGTCGTCACATTCTTGGGGAAAAGTAAATAGTTGTTGTACAGAAGTAATTACCTACTGGATGATGATTCTGCACCGATGTTGGCGTAAGTCAAACCGCATACGATGTTATGAAATTGATTTCTATATGTATACAAGAAATCGAGCAATTTAAAGGTAACTTCTTTTATTAACAATATTAACATTTTTATTTCTTAATTTCTTTTATACGGACGTTATCCCTTACAATAGCAATCGAGTCAAAAAAAACTGGAGGAAGTTACTATTAATTTTATGAAATTTCATATTTTTTTTAACTTGAGTGTTTCGATTTTAAATATTAATATGTAAATAACAGTTTTGGAGCAATACTTAGCATTAACGTCTTGATCTCAATTACCAAAAGTCTTAAAATTTAAAATAAAAGCAAAATCTCGTGGCTTGTCATAAGCCTCTCCTATGCAAATATATAACTATTTTCATAAGATGAATGAAAAGACATGTACAGGAACTGGAGTCAAAGATAAAGTGAAAGAGTAAAAGAGGGAAAAAGGGAGAAGGAACAAAAAAAAGGAAAATAAAAAATGAATTTCCTAAGAGACGCGAAAAAAGTGGAACGCGCGACACCCGCGAGTCGTAAAAAGAAACTAAAACTGGGGTCGAACTTGTACCACCATGACTTTTTCGTGCGGGATACGCAATTTCCTTTTTGCGCCCATCACGAACTCCCACAACACTTATGCTAATAAGGAGATCTCCTTTTCAAGACATCTTCAAATTTTGTTTTTTACGGTACATGTCAGCGTTAGGTCGTAAAATAAAAATTAAGAATTTGACATGCATAAATGCAGGCATACATATATATGAAGACTTAACTGATGGTGTCAAATGTGAGAAATTGACTTAACTGCGAAGTAAATCTTATAGTTACTAAAATCAGTATTATTTAAGAAAAATACAATACTTTAATATTTTTATAAAAATTTATCATTTGAAAATATAGATACCATTTTTAGGATTTATATGTAATAGTACTCAATTGCATTTATTTTGCATAATTTTGAGGAATTAACAACTACCATAGCCCTGATTCAGAAATATTTTATTAAAAAATACGATAGAAGTTTTTCATGCTCCATTATGTTCAGTTTTATATTACACGGAAAAAATACTTTGAAGTAACAAACATAGTAAACTTTGCTATACGAATAGTAAAAATTATCAAAATAATCATAATTTTTTTGTCTAGCGGGCCGGACATACCACTTTTTCTCCCGGCGCCCGATCGCAAATGTTGTATTTTCGGTCTCACTAGACAAAAAATAGTATACGCACCGCGAGGGAAAATAAAAAATACCCCAGATCGGATGTTCGTCACAAGTTATATGCGATCTGGGAGATTCTTTACTTTTCCTCCGTAGGTGCGTAATATATACTATTACAATAAATAAGCCTGTCTTACGTTGACTATCAAATATAGTAATTTTTACTATACTACTTTGTGGCAGTACAGTAAAAATATTTATTGTTAAGTTATGGAAGCCACATTAGAGTGAAGATTTTTTTATTTAGTCTATATGAACTGGAATGTCGATTTGAAACTTCACGGTGCTCAGTCGATAACAGCTGACTGTGACACACTCTTGAAGCACAGATACCTACCATACAGGCCTCATTATGTTATTTATTTTTCATGATTTTGTCATTTTTCCAAAAAGATATATTTGTTGCTCTGTGATCTATGTAATAATGCAATTAAGAAAATTTATATAAATTTTGAATAGTCTACGTCAAACAGTAGAAAATTACTTGCAGTCGATAAAATCTTGATCGGTAAAATCAAATATTCTAAGTGACATTTTTATCTATCTACAGTATATTACCGATTGTAGAATGTAAATATAATTTGTGTGTGTGTGTGTGTATATATATATATATATATATATATATATATTATAATGTAAAATACCAACCTAAATGTTGTTTTCCATTAACATATGCAATTAAGAAAATGTATATGAATTTCCAATAGTGTATCTCAAATAGTAGAAAATTACTTACTTGCAGTCGATAAAATCGAATGTTCTGAGTGACATTTTTATCTATATTGCCGGTTGTAGAATGTAAATATAATTTATATATATTAGAATGTAAAATATCAACTTAAATTTTGTTTTTGATTACTATAGTGGACTTCACAAGATGACAAAAATAGTTTTGATATTGACTCGTCTTATATTAATTTTCAAAACAATATGAGATTAATGACACCAAAACGTCACCTTGACAATATTTTGAAGGCACTAACAGTCGGTCATGCATCAGTTATCGGCTACTTATATTTTTAAATGCTATTAAACAGTGATAAAAACGAATTCCTTTCAAAATATTTCAACCCTGTAATTCATACTATTAAATGTGTGATGTTGAAAACGAAATATTACTGTAAATATATTTGTAAACTGACCCTGCAAACCATTAATTCATTTTTAATCAATTAAAAATTTGTTTTTATGTATGGTCAGTCATTACATCTTCATTTTGAATAATTTTTAAAAGTTGACTGTTTTGAATGACTTTTAGAACCAGCCTTGCAAACAACGCGAAGTAGAAGTCGGCCAATGGCATTTTCTTTTTCTTTATTTTTGATGGCTTTTGTAATGCAACTACTGTTTTTCTACTTCAGATTATCGGACTAAATGTCTTTTCTGAAATTTGAAATAAATTTATGTGAACGAGTTGATAGCAGAAAAGAAAGGAACAATAAAAAAAAAGTAGCGGAAGTCAACCACCAATCTTAATTTCCCTTTGATCACTATTGTAAATAAACCAATTCATTTTTTATCTTCAATGAACTTACATAATAAATATGCAAAATCTACCTTTTCACAAAATATCAAAATACTCATACTTATATATTCTCGACCTTTAGAAAAAAAAAACAAAGATAATCTTTTTATTATTGATTTATGTTTTTATTTTTAACTATATTTTACTAAATATGTGATATATATATATATATACGCATTATGATTAATAGAATATGCGCCGAACAACCATCGACTTCTATATCTTTAAAAAAAGTAATTTTTTATGCGTTCTATAAGAGTTATGGATGTGATTTCAGCGACGAACATATTGTATAATACAGTTTTTAGCAAAGTGACACATACGTTATTTCCCGTTACGAAATACTTCAAATTAAACAAAACCGTTTACAAGCTTAGTTCGAAAGTCGTAACTTTTCTATTGAAATGATAAGTGATTGAAATGATAAGCGAATCAGTACTTAATAAGTCAAAGGTTCTGCAATAATCAGTAGGAACTCCTCGAACTGCCTCTTCGAATAGTCCAAAAACAAATGATTTGTATACTCAATTTTTCAAGAACCTTCATAGCTCTATATCTGTAAGAATTTTCTAAATATAAGGATATAATCTTATATTGTAATCGGTTAAGTACTGCATTACAATACATAAAACGCCGAAACTTGAAATATATGTGAGTCAAGTCAGTATATATATGAAAATCCATAAAAAAAACAGCATAAAACCTCGATTCACAATGAAGATCCGGAATATACGAGTCTCGGTACAGCTCGCGCTTGTACGCGCGCGCGTGCAAATCAAAATTATTCAAAGCGGCAAGTTATAATAAAGAAAGACGGCGCGCTTCTACTGTACGGGCCTGTATTTCAATACGCGGTGAATATCACATGTGCCGAAACGCTGCGGGGGCGAGGAAGCTCTAACACACGAAAAAGTCAAGAACATACGAGTAGAACTTGCTCTCGCTCTTTCTCTCTACGCTTTACTTCCTACTAAAAAATTCAATCTACCAAAAGTTTATATGCTTCATATGTGCGCACACATACGAGAGAGAGAGAGAGAGAGAGAGAGAGAGAAAGAGTGAGAGAGGGAGAGAGAGAGAAAGCCCCTCTCGGATGGTATATAAGAATATTAGAAATGGACGCGTTTTATTGGGAATTTTACGGTCGCAAACGCCGCCGCGCCGCCCCCGGCCTACTCTTGCGCGCCTTCTAAAATCACATTCGTGCGCGCGCATATAAGGCTCTTTCAAAAAAGCGGTGTGTGTATATATATGGTATACACACATCTATAGCAGCGACGAGCATGTGAGCGATAAATTCTTCGATTCCTATAAAAGGTATTAAGTTTTTTGAGTAAATTCTAGCTCGATTCGAGGATGAAACAAAGTTGATGATAAATTTCGACGTTTTTATTAGCTCGTAAATGCAAAAAAACATTATATCTGTATACATTGTATATACGTAATATTAAGAATGTTGAAAGTTCTAGAAAATTTAATTAGATTTATAATGTTTCCGTTAAGTAGAGGAATTTGGCGTGTATCATTAAAAAGTAATAAAATGTGTTAGATGAGTCAGTATTAAACTATATCTATGGGGCTTCCCGGAATAACCGAATAAGTCCACTTTTTTTTTAAAATCGAGATAACCCCGGATTATGTACCTTCAAATAGGCCTTTTTCACTTATCACTTTCAGTAGTAGCAAAAATATTGCCGTAAAGCTAAAATTAACCCGAAACGTAAAAATAAATGTCCATTTTTCAAATTTTGTGCCCGGAATAACCGGATAAGTCCATCATTTTTTTTCGTTTATCATAGTTATAATTTATTTTATCTATTCAAATTGAATGTCTGTTTATTTAAAGAATTCCTATAAACTTTCGAATTATAAACATTTTAAAATTTTACAATTTTACACAATACAAATACAATAAAAATGGTCGTAAATTTAATAGAATTGTTAGAAAAATAGAAAATTCTTGAATCAGTTAGAATGATTCATTGAACAATTACTAATTTTGTAATTTATTGACCCGTTTCATAATTAAATAAAAGAATACTCTGTTACAATAAACGCGAACCGCACTATCAGATAAGTTCACAGTTCCCGGAATAACCATATAAGTCCATTTTTTTTGAGTTCTTACTCGTTTTTAAAGCATCAGAAAATGTATAATCTATTGAAACCAGCGTATAAATATGTGTTTTGAATGTGTCAATTTACTGGTCAAGTATCGCGACTCATCTCGTTTCTCCCGATCTTACATATAAGTTTGAACATTAAAACCCACTTTTCTCGAAAACTCGGAAAGTAGACTTATTCGGTTATTCCGAGAAACCGCAGATATAGATTTTTCAATTCTGAATTTTCGTGCGGATTCTTCGGCAATCTATTTTGGGCAAGTTGTTCAAAATACGGTATGATCAAAGTTATTAATAAAATTTGTAGTATGTAGAATAATAAAAAAACGGTTTATATCATATTTTTATAAAAGAAACAAAACACAAATTAATTCAGTATCCCATTGATTCGCATTGATTTTTGTATTAAAAAAAATTGATAAAATAAAAATTTCGCATTTTGAAAGCCTAACTTAAATCGTGTTATACAGTCTTGCCAATGTTAACAATGAATGTATTTGTACTATTAAATATTTATAAAGTACATACAAGTTGAAACATTTATATTTATAAAAAATTTACTTCTAATCAGTAATAATTAATTTATGGAGTTACATTTAATTGGTCACTTGCCATAACATTTAAAATACAATTTGATCTTAACTAACTCGAATTAAATATATTAAAAAGATCTAAATTTTATTTGATGGATACTCTTCTTATATATTTTTTATTTTTATACTAAAATATGTATTGCTTGTTAAATAAATACTCAAATATATAATGAAGAACTTTTATCCTATACGAATAACACATTTAATATTTTTTTTTATTGAAAATTTATAATATATTGTAAAAAATAGATTATTAATAAATATATTATATGAAATATGATTCAGTGTTATATAAACGATTCATAATGTTTGAAGCAATAACTTTAATTTCTAGACTAAAAACTATAAATACTTTCAACACAATTTACGACAAAGAAAATAAAATTTAGGGATTGAGGTAGGTAGGTATGTTGGAATCAAAAATAGTTTTTCAATAATTGAAATATACGAAAAATTTATTTACATAGAAACATTAATATATAATACGTATTTATTGTAATATTTCAACTGCTGCGTTTATTTTGTTTGCCTTGCTTAATATTTCCAGGCAACGGATCTTGTGTCACGAAAATATTGTCGCAAAGTCCAACACTCTTACTCGCTCGAAGCGAAAAACGTGCGGATCAGTATAAAAACAATATTAACGCATAAAAGATATGGGATTTGATGCACTAAGGATTTATTAAAACGCTTAAATAAACTTTTAGAAAAACGTGGCAAACTTTTCGCTTTTCAAATTAATATTCTTTTCAATTCTTTCACATTCTTTTAATCATTCTCACAACTTCTCTTTCGTCCATAAATAGTCGTTTTTTATATTAATCAATCGCAATGCTCTTATCGTAATTTCATTTCGTAGTACCATTCATTACAATATTTACAAAAAACATACAACTTAAAAAATTAAAATTCGAGGCTATGTTTCGCTATTCGATTATAAGAAAAATATGTTTTCGCTTCGTATCGAGTTTTAACGAAATTTATTCGTTTAATTTTATATTATTAATTTATTTGATTACACTTTCGACTGCCAATTGCACTAATTTGTTCGAATTTAATTTCCTAATTTTTCTACAATTTTATCGATTTATCTTCTTAAGATTCAAAAATCTTTAAGACTGTCTAGTATAATAAAAAAAGAAAAAATAAAACAATGGCAGTAAGATATTAATTTTTTATGTTACATATTTTGCTCTTTGAACAAAAAAGTTGCACGCATGCTCTTCAATTTTATAATTCAATTTCATTCTATCCATTTTTATTTGATTAAATTAAGCGCGCGAAAAGCCCATTCCACAATAGATATCCGAATGAAATAGATTCGTTATACGAACAAAGTTATACTTTTATTACGATCGACTTTCTTCTTGTCTTGACATGTTTCATTTTAGTTTTTTCATTAGTGACAATAATTCGTATTGTCGTTATAATAATAGTAAAAGTCGCTTTCAAAAATGTGTATAAAGGCAAAGTACATCAGCCGTTCAAAATGTTACCATTTTAATCTCAAAAAAGCTTTCATGACATAAATCCTCGTTTTAAAATTTATGTGTTAATTTATCAACTATGTAATTCGTCTACAAAGTATCATTTGTTATAATGAGAAAAAAAAATAAGAGAAATGGCATAAACGAGATCGCAGTTATCGACAGTACCCTTACGCAGTCTGCGTAAATTTCTGCAGTCGGTATTGCCGTAAGAACTTATAAAATCACACATCGAGTCCACATAAGTTTTGCAGTACATCGGTACAATAATGGTATAAACTGCTTACGGTTAATTTTTTTATTTCCAACATCTCTCATCATCCGAATCGAGGTATGACGAAATAAGCTAATAATTAGTATTTTTACTAAAAGAAGCTCTCTAATTTAATAAGCTTTTTCAATAACTATATATTCTTGTCGTATCATTTGACGCTATATACGAGATTCACGCGGAAAATAATAGGATATATCAATGCGCAAATACGTATATACGCGTAAACTGCTGATTTTTCATGTGTCCATTGCGAATATATATATATACATCGTCATACACCTAATACAAAGTCGCCACGTGTAAATGTATATAAAGCACCTTTATTACAAAAAAAGTGTATATTTTGTATCTTTCCTCGTTTTCTTACTTTTATTAATAAAACTGTTGTATATTTCCCCATTTTTTTCTTTATATAAACGTGTAAAAGTAGCAATTCTGAGGCTTTTTGGAATCCAGCGAACTTGGTTGTGGCGGTATACCGCGTTCGACAATGATTTTCAGGGACTTTGTATAAGAGTCAAAACGGCAAAAAGTGACATAGAAAACCGTAAAAACATTGATCTCCAAAAACACTGTAAAAAGTCGTCTTAAGTGTTCGATGCTTTCGAGTTTTAACGCGGTAAAAAACGCGCGACCAATCGTCATTTACACCAATACATTTCATTGTCGTAAATTTCATCGATCGAGCAAAGAATTGCAAAATCCGATATTAAACATACTTGTGCTCCGTTCGTTTGTGCGTGTTTTTTCTCCCCGTTTTATTAAAAAGCTTTATTATTTCATTATTATTATTATTATTTTTTTTTTTTTTTCGATACCACACTTTCATACGCTGCACGGCAGTGTCGTGTCTCATTTTCTCTCCGCAGAAAAATCATCATCAGCCCCTATACGTAGAAAATTCGCTCGAAAAAACTGACATAGCAAAGAAACATATATGCATATATATTATCATCGTTCCCTCGAAGCCCCCCGGAAGAACGTGTCTCGAAATTCCTCCGTCCTCAGTCTTTCCAGCAATCGCAGAAACAGCAATACCACCATCTAGTTTCAGCATGAGCCTGCACCGTCTGCTAAGGTCAGTGCATCGCGCGTGTCGTCAGTTGAGTTGTCTCGGCTCTTTTTGGCGGCGGTGGTGGAGGTCTTCTCTTGCTGGCAATGGCCGATGCTATGATGCTTCTGTTTTCATCAGTAAATCTGACGCTTCCCTGTCTCGATGGACTGTCAGTGGTACTCATATACTCGACTGGCGCAGCTGGATCTGTCGTGTATACGTTCTCGTACAAGTTGTCCGATCCGTAGTGTTCCTGCACCCAGTTAGACACGTTGGTTTCACGGTAATCTGCGACTGCAGGTGGAGGGTCTCTAAACCCCAAAACTTCGTGGGGTGTCGTTGTAGAGTCAAGCTTGCATTTCTGTGCTACTTGCCACTTTTTCCTCATAACTCGCTGAAGGTCCTTCAAAAAATCACCCGGAGGTGCTTGGTCGGATGCAGCGAGTTTTTTGGGCGAGGTGAGTCTCGTGCTGTCTGACCTGCGGGGCGGCATGGGTTTCCTCTGAGGCAACGCTGGGCTACCAGGCTCTTGTTGCGGAGGTAAATTAAAGGTAATTTTCTTGGCAGTACCAGTTTTATTCGCCTTGGGCGACATCGGCGGCTCCTGAATGGTGACACGTCGCTGTGGCTGAGGACTTGAGGTGGCTTTGAGCTCGGCGAGATACGGAGGCGTGGAGTAGTAGTTCGTGTTCTGTTTCAAAGCGCTTCTTCTCACCGTATCCATGCCCGGGTTAGCCTTGATCAGCGGCGAGCCATTGGTCTGTTGCACTTGTGGCTGGCCAGCATAAATGGGCTCGGACAGCTTGGAATTCTGTCGGACGAGCTGTGGCTGTAGAGGCGAGTTAGAGTTGTTCATCTGCGTTCCATAGGCAGGTGGAGGAATGAATGGCGGCGGCTGGGCCAGTCCGAAGCACGGGGAACTCGGGGCGTACGTCGGAGTGCTGGCGTTCGAGCCAGGATATGAATTATGGGGTGAGCTGTGCACGCTGTTTATGCCGTTGTTGAGATTCATCCCGTAGATCGGCTGGTTGTTGAGGATAGAGGAAGCTCGCAGCTGGTTCGCGTGGTGCGTGGGTGTGCTGTCGGGTGAGAGCGAGTTCGTGGGAGTGCTATTGGCGGACACCTTGGGTTTGGCACGTCGAATTGTTCCGGTCTCCCCAACAAGGGGACTCGGTGGCGGCGGTAGAGAAGCCAGGCTCAGAGACGAGCCGCTGAGGTCTGGCGTGTCGCAGATCGGCAGTTCGCCGGGAGCTGGAGGCGGAGGCAGAGAGTCCAGAGACAGGTTTGATCTGAACATCTCTGGTGGTGGCGGTGGCAAGGGCTCGCTGTCTGATTCGACTTCTTCATTGAGGCGCGACGGCGATGGCGGTGGAGGCGGTAGAGAAGTTATCGAGTCCATCTAAAAAATAAAAATATATATTAATTATATTGTTACGAAGTGAAACATCTATTAACATCTTTACTCTTCTATACATCTATTTTATTCAGTCTATTGTATACATTATAATATAATTTTCAAATCGCATCCCAGCATAATATTTTATCTATATAAATCTTCAGTCATAGTTTTAAAGATCGTAAAATAAATAATTATAATTTATGAAGAAAAAAAATTTTTCTTGACAGTGATGCGAATTTGAAATTGTAAATCTACAATTCAACTAACAAAGGTATTATTTAAGACACAACGAGACAGGCAACTAACCATGCAAGGCTGTATTGGACTAGACGGCGATTTCAGTTCTTGGTTCTCGTTACGATTATAATTCATCGGACTGGCTCGCTCTCTAACGGGGGTACCAGGGGGTACGGGGCTAACCGGTGTGGCATTTCCAGATCTATGGTGTCTCTTGAGGGTACCAGAACCATCAGAATCCGTACCACTTCTCCTACGGCTGTGCCGTCGTGTCAGCGTACCGGAGCCGGAGCTCGTTGGCGATGGGCAGTCTGGCTCGTCGCGCACCGTCTCACCTACCTCCTTCAGTTGACGAGTGATCGATGTCAGCGGCAGTTTTGGATTCATGGACGGTTTCCTCTTGATCGTGCCAGTGGGGAATTCGCCACATTCAAAGGCCACCTATAAATTACAATTATTTTAGTAATGTGCTTGTAATTTAAAATTTTTTCTAGATAGGTGTATTAAGATATCTATAATATACGAATATTAACGGAAGATATTTTTTCAAAATTTAAAGTCGAATAAAATAAAGCAGATTTCTGTAAGTCGGTAACAGATTGACTTTCAAATGGCATCGTTATGATGATTATATTTCGAGGAAGAAAACACCTACCTCACAACTGCTGGGCGCACCGTCCGACAGACATCCGCTGGAGCTCGAGCTACTCGCGCGGCTCAGCCTGCCATCGCTGTTATAACTTTGACGTTGTTCCACATTGTTGTAGCTCTGTCTTTGTACCACAGTCTCGTAATGCCTTATATTCGTCGTTGTGGTGTTCGTTTGTACGTCGCCATTGTGCCTGATGCACTCGTTGAATTGTCTGGCATTATCATTTGACGTATTGTATTGCGACTGATTGGCCGGCGTCGTTGCGATAGAGCTGATTGAGCAAGAGCGCGCGTGCGCCAGTAAATCAAGATCCTCCTGGGCGAGCTCGTCTACGAGGGTACGATAGTTCTCCATTACTTTGGCGCCATACTTTGCTACCCGGATGCCGACCATCCAACGCTCAAGAGCCTTATTGTCCTCGGCGCATAAGAATTTTATGTACTTGGTGGATTTGGCTTGTTGCAGACGTGGATGCTTGATGGCGAAGCAGAAATCTGACGGTGCCTTGTATTTCTTTTTCCAGCCAATGCCGTAGTAGACTTGGTTTACATCGAATGTGGCCAAACAGACAAGGTCGCGAGCCGTGCGGGCTTTTTCTTTGGGCCAGTAGTACAGACCAGATGCGCGGAGAATGAAATAGTATCGCTTCCATCCCTTTTTACTGTCAGATTTTAGGTACAATGGTCCTTCCACCTGGAAAACATAGTAGGATTTAGTATGCGTTATATTGTAGTTTATTTTTGTCGAATTAATTTACTAAATATACTCTCAGATGTTAATTACGTTATACAGTTATACTTGAAAAACTTAAGGAAACATTTTAGTTTATAGCAGTTTTATTGCTAACTTACATAATTGTTTTAATTAAAATAGACAATAAACTTTTAATTATAAAATAAGCAAAAATAAGGTTACGCTTATTTTTACGATAAGAGTATAAAAAAAATTAAAATATTAATATTTTAAAAACAGTATTTCATGGGCACGACAACAAAGCTTTTAAATATTCAACTATATAAAAAGACAGATTATTTTTTACTTCGCAAATTAGTAGCTACCGCGAAAAGATCATTATCGTCGACAACTGTACCAGCAAGAGTCAACGTGGCGTATAATAGTCGAGTGAAACAAAAAAAAAATGTACCTCTGGCACACCGGCGTTACTGCTCGAGAAGAATTCCTCGAGCAGAATGTTGCGCGAGTGATCGTCGTATTCCCCGTTGCCGCGATCTGATGGGCCTAGGAGAAATCTCTCGGGCGTAAGAAACAGTTGTGTCTTATCTGGCCTCTCCACGAAGAGCAATTTGTTCTTCGAGTCGCGGGTCCAGAGCAGCAAATTTTCTACAAGCAGCTCGTGATCCTCGTAAACTCTCTCTGTAGTGACGAACAAAAACAAATGTTTTATATAGAAACTGATGTACATCATATCTCAAAAAAAAGAATAGATTTTTAATGGAATGTTCAATTACCCATGAATAGATCGGGTAAATGCTCGACGACAGCCCATTTTGGGTCCATAGGTACGTGATTCTTGTCGGCTAGGAGTCTGCAGACGTGGGCTACACTCATGTTTTCGTCGACCAAGAGGCTTTTGCCACTACCGTCCAGGGTAAATACCTTGATGAAGAGCTTTTGCACGCTCGCTTCGCGCATCTTCTCCAGAGCGAGGCGTATTTTCTCCGCTTTCGCGCGACTGGCAGCATCTATAACACATCACATTTATAAAATTAAACTTTTATCCAAATTCTCCCAACAAAAACCCCTTTAATAAAAAAAAAAAAAATTCCAAAACAAAGTTGTTTTGAAACAGTTACCCCCAACCACCCCACCCACCCTTTACACTTTTAACGAAAAAGCGTCCACTTCCAACACCGGAAAAAATAAAAGGTAACGTGCGTTTACAGCGGACGCACGGCAAAAGGCTTATCGCGAACGACCGGCAAAGGCAAAGACAAATATACACACCCATGAGCTGATGGGGTTGCTGTTGTTGCTGCTGTTGCTGTTGCTGCGTGGCTGTGTGAATGGCAGTCTGGGGTGGCTTGTGGCCCGAGCCGCTGCTACTGGCCGAGCTTTCGCTCGACAGCATCGACACCGTGTCTGAGAAGGCACTATCGTTGTCCGGGCTGTCGGTACGCATTCCTGGAAAATATTATAATGGTGAGATGTTGATGTTGTTGATGTTGATATGAGTGCAAGTTAAGAGTGTTTTAGGCAAAATGCAAACTACTTTGTTAACTTTATAATTATATAATCTACCGAAAGTTATATCGTTAATATATTTTATGTTTATTTAGTTTTAAGCCTATATGTACCAGCCTATGTACAGGTAACTACGTCTACCTCCTATAGGATTTACTATTATGTAAATTTTGACGTCCGCGACGTTTCGCACTTTTACTTTTTTTTTAATATTCAAAGAATATTATTAGTACCCGACTTTTTCCCC
>JAYJLV010000002.1:533638-583183 GCA_036873485.1 Torymus texanus | reverse complement strand
GTGTGTGTGTGTGTGTGTGTGTGTGTGTGTGTGTGTGTGTGTGTGTGTGTGTGTGTGTGTGTGTATATATATATAATCATGGTAATCATTCGAGCCCTTCGTGCGAGCGCGTTCGGATAGATCGGCTTTTGGATTTTTCGACACGTCTGCGTATCCTACAGGATAGATGGTAAACTCTACGAGCGCTAATGAGAAAATAGATGTTGAATGTGTATAGGGATTGCAGGTGTGCCTATACAGGCGTGATTATATTTCGCGTATTATTATTTTCTTGAAAATTGTAATAGTTTTGGGATCGGTTTTGACGATGAGGTTGTTATATTTTTACTGAATCCTGTTTTTTTTATAAGTTTCGGTGCTACGTTTACTTTTTACACGAAAATATACAGGCATGTCATCTGCTAAAGTGAAAACGACGTTATGGAACAGGCGTATATAAGTATATATAAGTCTGGATAAAATAATGAATTCGATGAAGGATAGCGATGTGTAGGTGACGATGAAAAGGACAGACCTCTCCTTAAATCCTTCCCTTCATTTCAGACCTACGTCTCTTTAAATCAGCATAAAAAGCCTCTCAACCCACCCCCACGGTCGGGCATAAGATCGCGATACTCTATGTCGTCGTCCTCCCGTCGCTAGGCTATACATAGCGTATCAAAGTAGCGGATAGCCGACGACGACGGCAACGACTTCTTTCCTCTTCTTCGTGCAAGTCTTTTGTCTCTCCTGGTATAGGAGAGAGTAGATTTTCCCTCTCTCTCTCTCTCTTCGGTACAATCGTCTTACGAAGCGTATATATACAGGTATAGAGTCAGCTCGAATTAGCATAATGCTGCTGATAGTGCCTCTGTGCGAAGAAAGCGGTTTAGATCGGAAAGAAGGAAGGAAGAGAAAGAAGGAGGAAGATGCCGCACATTAAATTCAAATGCGCGAGCGAGGGAGAAAGAGAGAGTGATTCAACGCGTTCCTTTTGCATAACAACGGCAATAACAATAATGCGCGAGAATCCGCGATTCAAATTTCAATTCCAGATGTGGGTCCTCCCTTTTGTTTGTCTCTCGTGCGCACAAGCCGCGCATAAATACGCCAGGCACGCGTTCTGTATACATATATATACATATACTTCTTCCTTATATCAAAAACACGAGAATTTCTTAGCTCGTTATATGGAGTGTGACGAGTGAAACAATGCGCGCGAGTGAAGACGTTGGTAAGATGAATGGCCGTAGTTTTGAATTAAACGCGAAATTAAATCATCCGCTTGAAAGTAATTAAGGTTTAATGTGTAATTGATAGCACACGTTTTGTATTGAATTTGCAAAAAGAGGTTAATGCGAGGATATTTATTATTTTTTTTTTCGAATGCTTATTAATTTTTTAAGTAATTTTAAGGACTTTCACATCTTCTTTCAAACCGAAGACGATTACTTATGATCATTGTAAACAACGTTTCGCATATATTTTACTTATACATTAAAATGATGATGTAATCCATTAGGACCCATTTTCGATGTTTATATAATTGATGATAAAGTTTTAACTCACGCATAATCCTTTAATCGTCAGTTAACAACTGGTTTCCAAGCTTATTTTACTCACCTGAAACAAAAGAAAAAACACAACTATTAATCAATATATTCGATAAAAACATACGAGCATTCGCAATATAGTAGTAGTACATAAATTAGCGCTAAACGTTAAACTAAAATGCAAACTATACTATACACGCTTATTCAGATAATATTTTCCAAAGCACAAAAGAAAGACGTTTCAACAGAAGTCGTTGAGACCTCGGTGGTCCACTATACTTCGACTTCTCGGACAGTTCAACCATGAGAAGAAGAAGAAGAAGAAGAAGGTAGTCAAAATTCATACCCGGGCAAACGCACAAAGAGGATATCTACTCGGCTGGGCGACGCACCCAAGATTTACGTTTTCGCGAAGGCAAATGAGACGCCGCCCGCGCTCAATCCTGTCTCTCTCTCTCTCTCTCATTCTGCTTCGAAACTCGTCCCGCAAGATATCGGACCTCGCGTATATACACTCGAAAGTCCTCCTCTTCGTCCAAGACAATATTCGCGACCTCGAAAGAGATATTCCTTCGCGTAAGCGAGCTTTCTCGCAATTCTCATTTAGTTGCGAGCGAGCAAGCGAGCGCGAGTGGCTTTTGTCCGCGGGAACGAATTATTAAAGAGCCTTTTTACTGTGATATTTTTCCTTTTTTCTTTAGCTTCTCTTTTGGGGGAAGGATAAGAGATGTTTTTTTAATAAGGCGCACTTCGCTTTCATTCCCTGCTTTCTCTAAGAGCCTCTTAATTGAATATCGCGTATTGTCGTCGTGATTTGATTAGTGAGAGGAATGTGGTTATTTGATAAACAATATTTCGTTGTTGATGCGCCGAGTGATTAATTTCAGAACGATGCGTTAATTACGAGCGGAATTAACGCTAATAAATCGTAAATAATGATGGACGATTTTTTATATACTTTCACGTGCGATAGCGTGTTCCGTTGCATTTTACAAAGTGAAAACTGAACACATTATCTCCGATGTATAACGTGATAAATATTAACTCGTATTTTAAATTATCCGGAACCTATTCTAACAAGCTGATAGATCGTTTTATCAAAAAATACTAATTCTCGGGTTAATTCATGCATAAATTAAGAGGATATTATAATCCATATAACACATTTGCATCGAGAAAGTGTAAAGCAAATTTCACACACCACTATCCATCGTCATTTTCCACAGCACATCTATCGTAAACCCTTACATTCTGCAACTACATTCATCCATCCGAACCACTACGGATTTACAGCCGCAATCCGCTGGCAAGTCAACCATCTTTACAACTCTCATACATTCCCCATAAAAAAGGTGCAATATAAGTACGCTACTCGTTCTCTTCTAAGCCTACAAACCTCCTTCTCGCGTATACTACACACTTCCCGATAAATTTCTCGTTTCTTTCGTGTGCGCGCTCGTCAAACATGTCTCTTTATAGCTCGCGACATAGCATAGATCGTTAAAAGCAGCTTGCGACTGCGTACGCGTATAATACACAGAAAAAAAAAAGCGTAACGACGTGCGGAGCCGTCAGTGTTGATCAGGAGAAATGGCGTTTCGCGCGTGTATGAAACTGAAAGCACGATGCGATTGAGACGAATTGCCGTCAAGGGAAATAAAGGCCACGATTATGGATATGAAGCGACGACGACAATGACGCAGTTCGGTCGGATTGTGCGTATAATGTAAGACGCGCGCGGGTTCGCCGAACTGGTATATATACATTATGGCGTTTTGAATAATTGTCCATGTCGTCGCGAGATGACGTAAAGTTGCGTGAACGACGAGCTTATATATATATACACACACACACACACACAAATGCCGACGGGCAATCAGCCGACGTGACGCTGCATGACATTAATTACAATCAGGAGAGTTGTGATATAAGGTATAACGTGAATGGGTGTGTATTTTTGTTTTGATGCATTTTTTGTTGGTTTTCGCGTTATGTTTGTTCTTGAAATTAAGCTGACCACATGCCGCTTGAAAGTCGTGACCGCCCGCACGCGTGAAAGCTTTGTTCAGAGGAGGAAAATGCAATTACGTATATATGCTGCGTTGTTTATTCCGTTGTGAAATGAGACAGATGGATTCAGATAGAAAGTCTGATTTATATAAATTCAGGAGATTGTTATGTGTTTGAGATCACGTAGAGTTTTGATTTACTGTGCGTGTGATTGTGAGATATCTTGATAAAAATAATAAATTGTACGAAATAACAGATAAATTTAAAAAAAAGAAATTCTTTCGTGCAAAAATAAATGTGACGTGGTTCAAGAACTCATAAGTCTATTCAAAAACACTTGTAATCCATTGATAGATTCGTTTCAAAGAACCTAGCATTTTTCAAACGACCGGCAAGTGGCCGCCAAGTCCACTTGTTCAACGTAAAAAAGAAGTCTAAGAAATCCGTCATGTCAAAGCCTATACGTGTATAATAACGGTACGTCAACCAAAACCGCACTCCATCCATCGTCTGTCTTGCACTACGTCCCATCGTTCTATTTTGTCAAAGCCACAGCCAAGAGCATCATCCTATACATATATATACTTCGACATCATAAAACACTCGGCGTTTCTCCCTCTATCTTTCGTTCCCGCAACCTTGCAGAAAGATCTTCATTGGTCGAGACCTCATCTCGCCTACTTCTAGCTATCACTGTGGCCGCTGCTTTGTCAATACATGCGTGCGAAATAACCACAGGAATGCCTTGACTTCCCGTGTGTGTATATACAAATATATATACACACACGCGTGAAGAAGCGCCGCGGGCTCCTTTCTCATATTCTCACCGAATACAAGGCGCGAAAAGGGTTTTCGGAACACGAAGAGAGAAAGAGACACGATACAAAAACCGCAGAGACTGCGGCACACAATACCATGCGAGAAGAAAACGATTGAGTTCTCCTTCTTTCTCGAGGTCGTGTACACTTACACATACATATACACAGAAAATAAACGAGCACCGGGGTGCGCACGCTCGTGAGGATTCGAAGCACGTGCACAAGCGTGTATATACTGTTGTCGAACAATAGGGTCGTGTCGTCGTTGTAGCAGTAACAGCAGCAGTTTCACCCCCACTCGTTAAGGCCCCTGTCAAAAATTACATGCAGATTGCTACTTTAAACGAAGATCCGGCGCGATGTATTATCGTATACGATGCACAGATCGAATGACTAATTAGAAGAATTGTTTGCCAGGCGACGCCACGCTGCTGTCGAGTTTCAAGGGCAACCGAGCGGATGAGGTTCAAAGGTGTTATTTGCATATATGAGGGAGTATAGAGTGGTAAGTATATACATTTTTCGTATTGGCAAGTCTCGGATGTGGTTTTATGATTATGTTGTCAAGAGATGGTTGGTTTAGAAGGTGCTAGATTTCGTTATAATAACGCATTGGTTGAGATAATATATACTAAAAAGCTCGCGTGTAATGAGGTTATTATAAAAATTGATAATGTAAGATAATTTTGTACAACGTATTTATATATTAAACGAAAAGTTATACATCGAAACCTATATACGTGTTGTATCGCTCGATCGTGTTCGATATATCTTATGTATATAAAACCGCAGTAAGGGAATAAATTATGGTAAGATCGGCAACTTGTGGAAACCGAAAAAAAAAATTGTCGCAGATAGCTATCAGCATCGCATACAGAAGCATATACCACTTGACGAGCGAAAAAAAAAACGAGGAGCCAGAGGTGCGTATCGGCGGGCAGCAACATAACCCAAACGAATGGATAAATCACTCGCTGTATCATTTGTCCGATCAGAATGCAAAAGAGAAAGAGAGAGAGAGAAAGAGAGAGAAAGTAAAAGTCGGTATACACAATATAAACATTCACGCTCACGCCGCTTATTATTATACAGCAGTCGAAAAAACATTCGCTGCACGATTCGCGAACAATTCGGCTGTCGAATCTTGTCAAAGCAACCGATCGTGAACAACATAGCTGGCGAGCGACTGCAAAGTGATACTCATGTTGGTTTATGTATATATATACCATATACACCCACCACTATATATACTGTATACACTATACCCTTCTCATCAACCCGTCGATAAATTCAACGACGCGGCGCCCGGACGATACGCATCGTCGTGTATATATATAGGCGTCAACGCCGTGGATTTATCGTGGCGCGGTGTTCCCTCAAAGCGTCGTTTCCCACACGCATATATATATATTCATGCGAAAAGTTCGCGGTGAAAGAGAGAGAGAGAGTCGTAAATCGCGATCGGTGCTATGGGGCGTTCGAGTATATAACGAGATTGCACTCTCCTTCGTCTGCCTTGGCCTTGACCGTGCGCACGCACGCCGAAAGGTATCTCAAGAATCTCTGAGCTATACCTATAGCACGACTACTACTACTACTACTACTATACTACTTCTCGGTCTGTGAGAGTATGCGAGAACGCGACAAAAGAGTGTAGTATATATAGCGCTGTGGTATATATATTGAGTCTAATGGATGTTAGGGAATAACGTCTTCGTGAAAGCTTCTTATGCGATCTTTCCATCTAGTTCTTATACAGATGCTTTTAGCAAAGTCCGCGAGTGTATATTCTTTGGATCACGTTTTTTTTTTATAGACTGAGATGCTTTGATGCGCGAGTTGGGGCATTGTGTTTGTCGTCGCGCGCTCGACTTTAGGTTTTTATCGTGCGTGAATATCGATGGGGAAGTAAATTTTTGAGGACGTAAATACCGTTTTGTTCGGTGTGCGGACAATGGAGAGAAAATTTTGTTTGCAAAAAATGTCCCACGTCTATGCCGTGAGAGATAGAAGTTGGAAGTCGAAATAATATAAGGATAATATAAATTTATTTATTTAAAAATGATAAAATGTTTTTTTATTGTCAATTTTTTGTATATATAAACTATATATTGACAATTTGCTGGTAGTAAACTATTAGACGTTCTTAATAAAACTTTAAAAAATACCTTAAGATATAATAAGAAATTTAAATTAAGGATACGTTTTTCCTATTGATATATTATATCTAATGCTTTTATTTGTATATACACCATGGAATTGTAAATTTTACATAACTATATATAATATTGAAATATAGTCAGAAATAAACACGCTTTGTTAGAACGTAAAAAAAGTTTTCATCAAAATATTCCTAAAAAATATTGAATACCCATAAAATATTCGATAGTATTTGCATTTGAATTTATACCATTCGAAAAACTTTATCAGTGACGTCCACGAATCGAGGTGAAAAATTTTATTCGTAATTTATTCGAAACAAATTTTCATACGCACAGTTTATAACGAGATTTATTGGCATTTACAAATTATTCAAAAAAATGATAAATGTATATACCGTCTTTTTAAAAATATTAAAGTAAATATTAAAGTGAAGTACTAAATTTACATGTAAATAATTCATATATAATTGCTCTTCTTTATTATTTATATTAATAATTTTCCATACCCTCATTCTACTACCATAAAACTTTCATAAAACTTTTCCTAGAAAATCGCTCCGTCAAAGTCCCCTTATTAATTCAGAAAACATCCAGTTTTATTATCCGACCTCACAGCAACCTAAAAGCCGAGCAAACAAAAGAACAGGCACCTCCACACGCGTCTGTCACGCGTCAATTATCCAATCCCCGTAAACAGGGACAGAATCTCTCACATGGGTAGCAACTTCATAAAGCCACGTAAAAGGCCAAAAAACCCATTGAGCACAAATAAACGTCGCGCGACGTTTAAATCTCCGCGCCTCTGTAGACACTATATATACCAACTCGACAACATATAATGAAAAAGGTAATATAGGCGCGATTCGACAAGAGTATATATATAAGTAAGAGGTGTTCCCATGGCATCGCCCTGAATATATATATACATTCACGCGGCGCCGGCGTGCCGTGGATCGCGCACCGGATTTAGAACCCAACGCGCGAACTCTTGTAAGAAAGGAGCAACCGCGAGGGAGAGACTTTCGGAGCGAGCAAACGTGCGGGGCCTCAAGGCCCAAGGCGCGCGAATGCACGTGTCGTGACCAGTCTCTTCGGCGCGATCCTTGCCCACCGATACATACACACACGTGTGTATATATATATAGACGGGGTGCTGAATGCAATTACGTTGGCATTTTTCGCTCACGCGCGTGTGTATATATATATATGTATAGGGATACTCTCACGAGTACACAGCAAAGATCCGCTAACTAAACGTGAATTATTCATGGCTCGCGGAGGTTTTTTGAGAAAAAGCTTTACTGTGTGTCTGTGTACGCGTTTGACTCGCTTTACAAGTGCCTTGGACATACATTCTTCTTTGCTCGCGATTCCTCGATTATTTGTTCGGATGCGGTATATTTGGTGTGTGTTGACTCGTTGTTGGAGGGTTCAAAGAAAGAGAGGCTTTTTTTGCGCGGGTGCGGCTGAACGAAAGGAATTTGAATTTTACATTGGTTGTGTGCTCTGGTTGTGTTGTATGACAGTTGTATTTACATCGATGAATAACGTAGTGAAGGGGTTTGGGTGGGTTTTCATTATGTGTGAATCTAGCAATGATATTATATTAATCGTGTTTGATCATGTATTAATCTGAATGAAAATACCGGTAATGACAAAGCGGCGTAGTTAATAATAGCTTTGGGATTATAATGAACTGCATTATATAATTTGTAATTATGTGCAGTATTAAATTATGAAATATACTAAATTAAATTCATATATAGCAAATGCGACTTCGAATAGTACCGAATTAATTTTGATTTAATATAATTTTCAATATTTTATCTTGGACATTTGGTAAATATGTTTTTAAATACTTTGTAAGAAGACTATATTAAAATTATAACGTTTTAGACGTAATTTATATCAATGATTACATGCACTTTAATTGCAAGCCAAGTAGTAATCATAAATAACTGATCATGGTATAAAGTCAAATTATATATATTATAATTTTGATGATTTTACAGTCCTAATGATTTCATTTGCATATTCAGAATGAGGCATTAATTTCAGCTAGTATATAGTACCTATCTGAATCTAGCTCATTGACATTACGCAGAATTAACGGGATATCGTTAATTACATTCTCCCATACGTCGATGATAAAAATCATCATCATACCCTTGCTTGTAACATATACCAGTAAATAGATCAGTATGTGTACACATAAACAATGATAGCTCTACTATTTGACTATCTATAGATCCTTTTATTTTGAATGTGTCATGATGTAAATGATGCACTCGTTTATAACGGCATCCCAACGATTAGCTACATTTTGCTTTCTGAAAGAGAAAGTATACATGACAACCGTAAAAACACTCGAAATCATTATTTTGATTAATTAATTTTTCCAAATACTCATTTAACACTCACTCAGGTTTTTAAATAAGCATATAAATCTATGCCTAAGCGTGTTTATCACAGCTTCGATGGCATAATGATATAATTTTGTGTTTGGAATACTTTCCAAACGATTTATATTTTTAAATCTATATACTTTTTTTTTCGTAAATTAGAATGAATTGTAAGAAATGTTAGCACCCATTCGTGTTTAAAATTTATCACCCGCCTTTATGTACACTTTCTAAAGCGTAAATTTATTTTGAAAAACATTTTTTTGAGCAAGATAAAAGTATGTCACTAATCTTCAAACAAGTGGGAGTCTACAGACAATCAAAGTAAAAGTTGTTTTGCATACACTGTGTGGAATACTTGTATCTTATATATATACTTTAATTCTTTCTAAACCACACGGAATGTCAAAATACTATACCGCATTTATTTGCTCATCGCCATCATCATCATTCTCAAATTTTTTATATGTCAAAACGATTGCTGACTTGCAAAACGTGATCCCAATCATAACAATTCCAAGCATACAACCGTGACGTCAAAATTTCTCTTTGTTTATCCATATTCTCCTTTTAATTTTCGTATAATCGAATACAACCCTGAATTAACCGCAACCTCACATCAACCTCATCTCTACATCCCTTTGCCTCTGCAATCCAATTCCCTACGCATACTCACCGTTTTGAGGATACCCTTGATAGGCGCTTTGCGCGCTTTGACACTCGGTTTGCCGTTACTGCTACCCATGCATCCAATAGTCACGTTACTCCTCTTGGTCGTAGCGGTCAGCGGCCTGTATTCCTCTTCGTCGCCCTGTAACCGTCGACGTTGCTGTTTCGCACTGCCACGACTTGCAAGCGTACCGCATAGCATGATGACGACGTTGATGCTGTTGATATTGGTACGTGGGTGAAAGGGGACAACTGTAGCTAAGTGCAGACCTAACGGAACCTGTCGCAAGGATTCATCGGCGGCTGTGTTATTTTTTCTTTATTTCTTGGCTTGTCCCTTCACTCGGTTATGTGTGTATATATATGTGTCAGCGTGTTTATACAGCTGGAATGTCAAGTTCAAAGAAATAATGTCACTTCACGGTCCTACTTTGTTTTTTATATCACACTTTGCGTAACTTTAGAAAATTTCTCGGTATATTATTGTTATTATATGTTTCTGCGCGTGTTTGTGTGTATACATACACTTTCACCGTATATATTTCTCAGATTTCGGCGAACAATTTGCGGGCACCCACAGTTTCTCACATACAGATATACACTTATGTGTAAAACATGAAATTTATTCCAACTATGCACGTGCCAGCACCAAAAGCTATTTTCAATAACTCCCAAGCGCCGCAACTGCACGGATTCTTTTCAGAAGTCAGTACGCGCACTCGCGTTCTCTTAACAGTTCACCGCTTATCTACGATTCCCGCGTGCTCTTTCCCTTACTTATTTCTTTCTCTTCTCTTGGCCACGTTATATATTGGATACTCCACAGCAGTAGTCCCGTCACGAGTCACGAAACTTTTTCACCAGCGGTACACACATCGACTCCGAAATCAAATCCAGAGCAACGAAGAATTCTCACCGCTTCCTTCCTTCCTTCTCTCGCAACGTGTTATTCCTTCCCGTCTCCTCGTCCTTTTAATTCTCACTTTTTCTTCGCGCAACGGCGCCGTAGTCAGGATTCCTGCATCTATTTAAAACGTCTCCCTCTCTTTGCCTTCTTTATCGCTGCTCCCTCGTCGTTCCGCTTCCTTCTTCTTGGTTCCTTTTCGTTTTGCTTCTTTTAGCGCATAACCCCCTATATAGCCATGCAGCTTTCAGGATTCTTTTTCGGCTCTTTCTCTCCTGGCTCAGGTGCACTACTATACGCTCTTCTTCCTCCACTGGTGTTAATTAGCGCTGAGCGGCTTTTGGAAACGCGCCACACCGCCGCGGAATTTCTGAGAGGTGAGCGACCTTATATACCGAGTGCAAGCAAGCGGTGAGATAAATAAAGCTTCGCGTCCGCGTACTTCTCTCTTGCGCAAGCCTGAGTTATCGTGTTTCCTCGCGTTTTCCACGAATTCTCCCTCCTGCGGAGATGAATCTATACTGCGTATACATACGACAAGGCTGATCGGCAGAGTCAATTAAGCCCCCTAATTCGGAGTTGAGCTTGTAAAACGAGTCCCTAATAAATCTTCTGAATCTGTCTTTCTCTTTCACAATCTATCGGTTCAGAAAAATTTCATTCGAATCGGTCAATCAATTAGCGGCTTCTACTACTCCACCTTCCTTCGATTATCAACACTCCATCACAGTAACATATAAAAAAAAGAAAATCCTGTCTCTGACACTTCCGATGAACTTCGTAGTATCTGGCCCTGAAAAATACACTGCTGTTGCAAAAAAGCCGGCCGGTCCCAGGTCCATGCCATCCGCACTATAGCGTACGACAATAGCGCCCGGCCGTAACCTTGTGTATACGTGTAATCACACTTCACGCTTGATAGAGCGGGTGTACAGAAAGAGTCAATGTAATATAACGTGACACACCCTTATACACCGGACACAACAAGACGCACCTTAACAAGCTTTTGTTTTTTCTCACGCGTTGTATTATATATGTATGTATATTTGCCGATTATAACGGTACAATCGCGATGCTGCGGTTGTTACTGCTGCAGCTCACTTATCTTTCTCTCTTGCTGCGGAGAGAGTCGCAGACCGACTGGCGAGTATATACGTCGCATGTGTATACGCGGGGCTGAGAACGCGAAGAAAATGTGTGTATACCCCACTACTATACACTCTCTACCTTCTCGCTTGCGGCCGATTTCAACATACTCACCAAGCGCGCGCGAGCGAGCGCCGCTTGCACACCCGGCGTATATAAACCCGCTCGACCGGAGTATACATATATATATACATACACGCATATACAGGAGAGCGGACGACCTATGCGGTCGCGTGGCCAACCGAGTGAGTGTGTAATATATATGTATATAGGCGGCACAGATACGCAGTGTTTCTCAATTCCAGCTGATCCTGATCTCAAAGAGTGATTGGACTTGTGGGGATATGTTTTGAGCGAGAGAATGATGGTAATGGTTATACTTTGTTTTTAAAAGAGAAGTGGATAGGCTATTGTTTTGGAATTTTTTAAGTAGATGTAGTGGGCGGTAACATGTTGTGTATGTATGGGGAAAAGATAGTTTTCCGAATGAAATTAGGTGAAATTTAGAGTAGCCACTGGTTAAGTAGACGGTTCCTGATTTCTGTTCTTTCTTGTCTTTTTTGTAATAAAGGATTATTTTTCTTAATTTCATTTCATATGATGTTGATGCGAAAGTGTTTTTGATATGGACACGTGCGAAGTGAAAATTGTTTGAAGCTCAGGAAAAAGTATTCGAAGAAAACTTCGCACCATGCTCGAATGTTCGTGTAAATCGCAGGTATTCCAATGTATCACTCTTTATTGCACACTCCCAGAGAAAAAGAAGATAAGTCACGTACATGGATAAATTAGACATTTATCTTACTTTTTATCATAAAGGAATGCAATATAGTTGTTTCCTACATTTCATATTACCATATAAAATGTTGTTAATTATAGAATGTATTTTCATTTCAAAATGAAATTAACTTGTTTTTCTGAGTTATAGGAATTTACTCTATACTATACACAAATTACTCTCGTTTTCTGCAGATGAATGTTGGAAATTTTCAAGTAGGTGTGAGCTCATACTGGATAAAACTGCAATAATTATCGATACAATACTCGACATACATAATATTACGTGCCCAAGTTACTGATGCTACACAACATCTACTTACATAATTTTCCATAAAAATTATTCAAAATTCAAAACTAATCACATTATAAACTAACGATAAAAAATTTCCTCAAAATCACCACTTAAATAACAACCCATTTCACGTAACCAAGTTCCACTTATGGACGCATGAAACATTATTCTATACGTGCAAACTAAAAAAAAAACACGCGCGGCAATCTACATCACACGCATAGCGTAAAGAATGCAGTAATCAAGAGCACAGACTCTTCGCCACAGTGTGCGATATTTCCTTCGCTCACGTTCTGTATGTATACAAAACAGAGTCGTAAAAGTCAGCAATGAACTCATTATACACAAAGACGAGTCCTCGTTTCATTTCTCTCTCTCTCTCTCTCTTTCTCTCTCTACCTCCGTACCACCGCCACACGTGCACGCACAACACGAACACCTCGCGTATATAGCACCATGAGTAAGCCGAAGTTTCAGGTGACTGACGCGCGATTTGCATTGCGTGCACATACAGACATGAACACACACACACACATACATACATGGGGGTGCACGTATATATAGTGGTAGTACAGTCAGTCGCGGGTTATTGCTCGAGGCGTCATCGGATTGAGCGCTCGGGGTTTTGTACGTACATATATATATATATATAAGCACACCCCCTACATACACGAGAGAGAGAGAACGCTAAAGCGGATGTAATTTTCAACGAGTGAGTCAAGGCTCCCCCTTTCGTAGCTACCGCCACAGGGCGTTATACGCACCTCTATATAGAATGACTACATTTACGACAGTATACGCCCCACCGAATCAATGGACGAATATGCAAATCGTCCTGTACATACGTGCGTTGGAAATTCGCGGGGTGCGTATGCGAATCGTAAATGCGCTGCGACGGTGTAGGTATATATACCTGTAGGCATGGTGTATAGTGTATGGGTAGGTGGATTGAAACACCCTCCTGAACCGCGTAGCGCTCACGCACTCGATCGCAAACGTTTCGTACGGGTGGTCTACGTTGCTACTGCGTTTTTTTTACATATATGTGCATGGTTGGATTGGATGTATTCAAATATTACGAGCCCTGAGCGTTTAAGGATAATTGGACGCGTGCGCAAGCGTCGTTTTTAACGCTGTTTATGCTGATAGCGATTTTGGCTTTTGGCACTTTAAAGCAGCGCTTGGATAATTGTGTCTACGCTTATTTGGATGTAATTGGTGTTGTTATTGTACGTTTGTTTACATAGCACTTTAACTTGGTTATATATACGCGGTCGATTAATGGGTACTTGTTTTTGGCAATTATATGTTATTAAGCGGTGGTTATGATTTGCATATGTTGTTAATAATAATGCTTGTAGAGGTATTTCAGCTGTAATGATGTTGGATAAGGCTAATAAAAACATTAATAATGGATGGTACAACGCGACTAGTTTCGAATAATTGCTACTGAATACGTGTATGTATATAGACTTTTAAACAGCGTAGTGTATACATTAACTTTGTATATTTAACATGATGGTATGTATTTGCACTGCGTTTAATTAAAATTTATTTGTTTAATGTATATGTAAATGATCGTATGCAAAATAAAAGTTCGAATTCGTTTCTTAATGTACTGTGATGATAAAATGTTTCATTCATTAATATAAAAAAATACATATTTCGTTATTTTCACAATATGAGTATAATATAAATTTTTATTAATTTTTACTTTAGAAACCGGCAATCACAATGTCCAACACCTACGGAAAATTACGCCATTCGTGCAATTTTCCTTTGTCAAAGAGGTGTAATTCCACAACACACTGTACACGACACATTGTTCATGTTAACCACCGATGTGCTTAAACCGAAAACCGACACACAGACACAGACACATGATGATTGCGACACGCGATACCACACGCGTATACTATGTATACACAATCTAGCATCCGCACGCATGCGCGTTCACCACAATTCCGTCACGCGGTTCGTTAAGAGACGCACAATGAATCCTTCGAAACTTTTTGAGAATCTCTGTTGTGTGTGAGTTCGTTTGGGTCGAAAGAGAGGTATAGATATATATACGAACGGACAGTGTATATATATATATATATATATATATATATAGGATGCACACACGCGCGCGCGGCTTGTCGACCGACAGATGTTTTCTCTTTGCCAACTGTTGCTGCGGGGCCGAGTGAGCAAGCGTGCAGGGCCCAAACGCATTATACGCACACGGTATAATGAGTCGAAAGAAAGATCGCCGACGTCTGATTTACCGAATATTGAAATGAGGAGGAGGAGGAGGTGCGGAGGTTGTACATCGGTGCGTGTATATACTATATATGCAGTGAATCGACGGGACAAAGGGAGGACTGTGTGGCTGGTGCAAGCAGAATGCACGTGAGTACATGTAAGCGCCGTGATGGTTTAATCAGGCATGTATCTTTGGCTTTTTTTGCGATGCTACGCGTGAGATGTGTATGTATGTATGTGAATTGGTTGTTGCATAATTTCATTATTGGTATTTTATTATTTATGATTTATAGCTGTGTTGAGATGTGAGATTAACTTTGTATAGATTGCTATATAAGCAAGTGAAAGCAGATAACTTACTGAATGTATCTTGATGTATTTTGAATAATTATTGTTGTCTATTTGAAATAATTAAATTTACCATAACTTTTGATTAACTAAGTGTAGTTTCCTTTTAGGGAAACATTTACATGGAAGTTAATTAACTTTCTTTGTTCTTGCAATCTCTGGTTAATTTAAATTTTGTTGTATGATAAAGTAAAAGTATACATTCGCGGGAGTGGTTTCACTATGGTAAGCAAAGAGCTTTATCAAAAATATTATCAGAATGAAGATAATATAAACAAACTTTATTAATTAAACTAGATTGTTATACATTAAAAGGTTGGTTCAACAATAATTTAATAATATTACTTTATTTATTTACGATTATAGAATTTCTAAAATAAATATTTGTATGATAAAAAAATATGGAAATACATAACTATGTCTGTCTCTCTTATTTTAGGATAGAATAAATAAGCAAAAACAACTAACAGCTGTAAAAGACTTATATAAAATATAATCTCGAAAAAAAAGGGAAGAAAATAAGTTGTAACATGAAAGGTCCAGAAAAAAAGCGAAAGCCCAGATGACGATCAGCTTTTATATACAGAAAAAAGTAGCTCAGTCACCAATGACTAACATACATACGCACACGTATACCTATATATGTGTATATATACAATATCATCCCCCCTCAATACACGCATTTCCATCAGACAGTGGCTTACCGGAGCGAGAAAGAGAAAATCCGCAGGTCGCGCGCCAGTACGATGAAAAAAAAGGGACAGTATAGGCGCAGAGAGAGCGAGAGAGAGAAAGAGACGCACAAGGTGCAGCTTTCGAGTCCCATTATTGTACCCTCTGCTCACGCACGGGCGGCTGCGGTCTTTTCTTGTAGAAAACGAGGAAGACTGCTACATTCATGGATCGACGGACCTGCTGGGGTCGTAAAATCTTGGCGCAGACAACTACGACGACAATGTGTAATCGAGACGAAGGAAACGCACGCGCCCGCGCGTAATCGTCGACGTCTTCATAATTTCAAGAGCTTGATTTAGGATCGCTCGAGCGTTTATTGCTGCCTCTCCGTCTGCGTATTCTGTTGTGAATGTACTGTTTATAGCGGACTGTTACGATCGTTTTTGTTGTTGTTGTTGTCTGATAAAGTACTTGATTTGGGGTTACTTCGTTTTGGGGATCTTTACGACAAAGGAATTATCTGTTACTATGAAAGGATGAGAACGAGGGGTTTATGGTGTAGATGATAGTTTTTATTGCTTGCTTATAAAAGTATACGCAGTTTAGAGGCTTTATGTGTGTCAAAATATTGATTTATCGCGTTATTACGTTAATTTATCTTCCTGTTTACGAATTTCAAATTAGGTCTATTAATACAAATTGGATTTATGCTAAATCGCGCCGGCTTCTGAAACTTACTAACGAGATTAATTTGTCTATAAGGAATTATAATAATAATTATAATAATAATAATAATATGTAAAATATTGAAATCTACATTATATAGCTTAATTATAATAGAAAATAAAGGAATTAAAAACATAAATTACGCATTCCGATAAAATCTACGATTAAGAACGCTTATATGAAACTAGTTTTAAATGAGTTGTTTCACACGTTCTAACGATTTAAAATTTAAAATTTTATTAAGACCATTTATAAAAACAAATTGATTTTTAAACTTCGTATATAGTTGGTTTAATAACTCTCAAGATTATTTAAAAAGGTATACTCAAAAAATTTAGTAGTATTAAAATTTTGTAGTCAACTTCACTGAACAAGTTCCAAGCATTTCCGTATTCATTTAGTAATTAAATTTCACACCGAATCGAATACTTAACACTACTCCAATACATACTTTTTTACCTTACCTATATTAATGTTACGCTCATTACATCGCGCATCATCGTCATACCTTCCCTTTTTATCCATGCACACATCAGCAGCACCGAAAAATCCAGGAAAAAAAAAGCTACACGACGCTTGTATCATATCATCGCGGACCTCAAAGCCGCGCCCTTTTGCAAATAATTTAATTAAGCCACAACGACGTCGCATCGCGTACCAACGTACGTTCTTTTTTCATCCCGATCTTTACCGCATGTAACACACACACATATATATGTGTATGGGTTTGTGTGCATCGCACGCGCCACGAGCTTGCAGCAGCAGCAGCAGTCGTCGCACCTGCCTGTACAATTTCGTATTCCGGCCCTGGCTCGTGTGGTATATATACATATATACGTAGAGGGGAAAAAAAGATTCTGCCTTGGCGAGCTTGAGATTTATGCGTCAAAAATTGCACTGCACTTCTTATTACGGCTTATTAACCGAGCAGCGAGGATATATATATATATATATATGTGTGTATCGTGTATATGTGTGCACCTCAAATCATTGCACACGCGCTGAAAAACCGGTCGCGTGGCGATGCACGCGCGCGTGCGAGCTTCAACCACCTGCTCACTCTCCATCCTTGTCAACTTTTGTAACGCGTGAGTTTCGTTATATACTTTTTCGTTGCAGGCAGGAGAGCGCTTTTTTTTTATCGTTGTCCGGCAATTCACGTTGTTCCCTTTTTTTGTTATATAAGTACTGCTCTCGACACGTTGTTCTTCGCCTTCGTCTTTCTTATATATAGAGGGAGAGAGAGAGTTGGTTGGATGAGTGAAGCTCTCGCGAAAGCCGACTGTTATACGTGTTCAACAATTTGTCCGAGATGGTTTTGTTTTTCGCGCGTAATTGCAATTTGTAATGGCGCTGTGATTTGAGGAAAAGATATCATACAGAAGGCAGTTGAAGTTTTTTTCTAGCTATTTCAGGGCATTAATTAGATTGTATCTGTATAATAGATAAATCTCGTTCGTGAGTAAAAGTTTTTCTTCTTTTTTATATATTGCCGTATTATCAGTGTACGTTATCATTATATTGATGAGCTTGATAATTTTATATAATGTTTTTCTTTTTCTTTGCGCGTGTCCTATTTAAAACTAGTACACGTAGATGATCGATAACATACTTAATATACATATATACACAAGTATTTGAATAAATTCTATATAAATAAGAAATTTCAACGCGACAGGTGACATTTAAATACTTAGTAAACTCTTCATTTGCAAATAATCATATAATAAACAAATTTAATATAAAATTAAACAAAGAAATACTCCAAAAGAAATAAAGCAATTCGATTTCTCCAAGAATACGATGGACCAAAAAAGCAACCCTTAGCCTTTAGGACCAAGGCACCTATACTCCTTCAACCGCGCGCGTCCTAATGTATCAAAGATTACGCGCACGCGCCACACGAAACGACTTGCTAAACTGCCCCGCACGCGTCCGTCCCTCTTCTCTCATTTCTTCTTCTTCTTCTTTCTTTTTCCTCTTGAAAAATCACGGCACACGCGCTGTTCAGCCTCAAGCCTTAACCATCAGCAGCCGTAGCAGCAGCAGCAGCAGCAGCAGCTCATTTGATGTAGGAAGGAGGGCGAGAAATCAGAAAATCGGGCACGTGGTCCCTCTCCCTCCCCCGTATACTGGCGCGCGTCGACCACCTGCCCTCTCTCGTAAGAGAGGGACACGTGCTGCTGCTGCTGCTGTTACCTCTCCTCTCTTTTTCCTCTCTGCCCCCTTAATTTTTTTCTTCTTCGACCAGAGAGGATATATACTATACACGCGCCACTCGAGCGAGGAACCAAGCAGCTGCACACGCGTATATATACAATACATATATATCTATACCTGGGTGCCAGCTCATTCGGGCTCCCCGACAATCTCTATGTGTAAGAAAAAGGGAGAAGGGGGGGGGGCTGAAAAAAAGGGAAGCAGCGGGTGCTGCTGCTGCTATGGCAGTGTGCAACCTGCCCGATGATTTGTGCGCTCTCGCTTACGTGGCTGTATATATGTGTGTGGGTTGGTTGTACTATGAAAACCTTTTCACTTTTCGTATGTAGGTGTAAATTGAAAGGGGACCCGCTGTTGTCGTTTCTAATGTAGAAGAGAAGCGAAGTATAGGGCCTAATCGGTCTTCGTTTTTTTTTTTTTTGGGATTTTGGGGGAAGGAGGACACCTGAACGCGTTGTATATATATATGTATATGACGCACGCTCATTTGACAGAGCGATATTTGGATAGAAAGTTTCATGTGGAGATGTCGTTTGGATGATGCTAGATGAGGTATAAAGTGAAGAGGCTTGAGTGCGGCTAAGGTGCACCGTTTGATGAATTGATTAGAGTAGAAAATGAAAATTTCTAGTTTGAATTTTATGAGGTTTACTATGCTTTTGTATACATATAGCTTATACGTTGTTCGTTTCAGTAAGTAATTCCAACTTTTTATTTTATATTTATGAAAGAAATAAAAAGAAAAATCCATCAGGATACTTGAAATTAGAACAATCATATGAAATTGATTTTCCTTAATTGCTCATTCAGTAATTTCAATCAGAAAAAATTCTCCACGATTACATCCTGAAAAGATCTCATTTGTATACATCGACCGTGATTTATTTTTCGTATAAATTTTTATTTACCCAGCGAAAAGAAAGTTCTTTCGCGAAACTCGTTTCGTTATATTATACACTCATGCACACGTGCTCATACCTACATATAACTGCAGCACCGAGAAAAAGTGCAAAGCACTGGGACCATCTGATTGCACGTATATTGGACTTCACTTCATCCCGTGATAATAACCGTCCGAAAATAAACACATTGTTAAAAGTAGACAGGGGCAACTCATCGGTATCCCCCCTAAAAAAAATACGAGAGGCCTGCTTGTGTGTGTGTGTGTGTGTGGAATCGGTCAACTACGCTGTATATACCTGCACGTGAATAAACGTATAGATATATATACAGAGACAGGGCAAGGTGTTCATGATACTTTTACGCTTTTATAATCATGTGGGCTGCGTCGAGGAAAAAGATACAGGGTATAAACGCACATTTTTATTTCGTCCAAGAGAAGAGAAAAAAAGAGAGAGAGAGAGAGCTACAAGTTTCGACGGCTGCAAGCGCGTGGATCCGCAACAGATGGCAGACACAACACACCGAGAGTATAAGCGCCATACAGTGCGTATATATATTTTAAGGGTCCGGCTGCTGTTGCTGTTGCTGCTGATGCTGACCTTGCAATCAAAATTCATCATGACCTGCTCGTAAAACATTTGTGCAGCTGAAGAATTATCTCATACGGCTGTGATTATCGATTATATATCCCTGTCGTTCGCGTAGTCATTTTCGCCTCAGGTTATACGCCTGCTGTAACGTTGATTGGAGGTAAAGAGCTGCGCGCGCAATGTTGTGCAGTTGATTACGGTAATATTCTATAGCGTTGTCTCGTAGTATAGGTTTCTTTTATAATTGCGTGTTTTATTTTAACTTTTTAAGAATTTTTCGTTTAATTAAAACAATATAAAGTAATTATTATTTTATTAGATTGATTATACTGGGCAATAAATATGACTACTCCACTTTTATGAAAGATCTTTTTCGTAATCATACGGCCATTCGGATAAAGAAAAAAAAAATTAAAATGCTGAATGTATCGTTTAATGCAATTTTTCAATGTACCGTCTTTAAGAGCCACATATATTCATAAACGACGCGGCATTCAGATTCATAAGGCATTTTTGTTCAAAGCGTATCCCGGAAATTTATGTCGGCTCTTATACAGCAGGTAAGCAACCTTAAGAACATGAAATATCTGCACTTATCCACGTATAGCCAACGCTGTTTACGCAGGAAAAGAGGAGGGTTGTACGATAAATCGCTGTCGATGTAGCAAAAAAAAAAATTGCGAATATCGTTCATATAATCGGTGATGATAACGGTATATGTATATATATACACGCTATCGGCCTTGGGTCCACTTCAGCTCTCACTGCGCATTAAAAATAACAGAAGCCCCGTCGAAAGACACGGAAGTGAGTGTCGTCTTACCGAGCATCAAAACTCCTCTCGAAAAATCGTCAGTGCAGCTGCCGCAAGGAATGAGGGACACGCGCGCCCTAATATATACGATGACTATACCTGAATTTCGGGTTATAACGCCGCGTTAAGGGCTCACATATGAATCCCGTTTTTAGTTCTCGAGTGCGTGTATAAGTGTGCGTGCAGCCCCTTTGCGTGGTATATACACGTACTTATTACTTTATTTGACGAGGGTATTACATTTTTATATGCGTGTGCTGGACTGTAAGCGAGCAAGCGATTTGTAGGGATTGATGGCGGCTGGTCGTAAAAATTACAGGCGACACTTTAAAATTTTTCATCGCGAGAAATAATGCGAATATTCAATTGATGGTTCGAATGTATGATTAATGCGGGGTGATTTTTTAATGGAGATGTAGCCAGAGTGTTATTGAATTTTATTAAATTTTATTATGTTATCTGCATTGCAGTGTATTATAAATTGCCTTTAATGAATTCAAAGTAATGGCAAGGTACCGTTTATTCATTAAAAATGTCAAATAATAAAATTTAATATTTTACGATTTAAAATTATTTAATGTATGTAATTTATATTATACTGTAATATAGTTAAAATGGATGTAGGATATTATTATATTTTCTTACAAGTAATTATACAAACTACTACAATAGCATTTCGTCATTTCCTTATATTCAATGATCTTACTTTTTCATCAGTGCATCCATAATTATTAACTATTTTAGTATTACAAATCATTATATTCAATAATATAAAATATTAAAATTGATTTGCACTTTCATAACATAATCTTAAAATACGAGTCAGAATAAGGCCAAGATTAATAAGAAATTATGGAAGTGTTGCCGTACTTCTGGTCCCTTCCTTAGATGACTCTTTAAAGACTATAAGATTAAGCGGGGAAGTTCTTTACAACTTTCATTTCCAACTGAAAAGTCTTGAAAATCAAATTACTCCCTACAAAAGTTTTTTATGAAAATACTTTAACGACAACTAATTCTTACACGAATTTAACTTTAAAATTTTATAATCCTTTTACAATTAAACTTTAATAGCATCATTTAAGAAATTATTGATTTACCAATCTTATCTGTTTCATTTGAAAATTGTTATTTTTTGGGTCATATTTTGCATAAAATTACTGTAATATACAGACTTTGACATTTCATTTGATATGTATGTACAAGTAAAAAAAAGTACAGTAGTTTCTTTATTTGCCACAAGTAATCCGGCTTTACAACTTATTAAAGGTTCAGACGTGGCGCGTCAAGTCGCACAGATGAGAAGTACAGCGCGAGATGAAAGACCGGATGTTTCGATGTTTCATTCGAGCTCGTGACGATTAAAATGCTCCAAAGCTCTGTGCTGATGCGGATACAGCGAAGCCCGCATACAAATCGCCGCCGGAAGTTCTTAACCGTTTGTCTATTTTCTGTCCGACGTTGCTTCTGTTGCTGCTGCTGCTTCTGCTGGTGTTGCTGCCTCGACTCCCGAAGATACTAACATAAGACGAACGCGCAGAAGCCCATAGGAATGCCATCGAATTTTTAGAAATAACAAACTATCGCTTCCGGTTTCGCAGTTGTTTTACAAACGTTTAAACGTCGCTTCCGAATCGACCGAAAAAAAAGTAGTGTAGTTTAAGGGAAAAATTTAATTAAGAATATTTTAGAGGTATTAAAATGGTGTTAGTTTAAACTGTTTTTTTATATAATGGCGCAAGGCACATGGCGTTAAATATTTTTGTTTATTAATTATAAAATCAGATGTGGAAAATCTTGCCATTTTTCGACTTACTTTTGAAAAAATGCTGATATTTTTTACACACAATTGTAAGTCTATCAATATTTCTCATTGTATATTATCATAAAGCTGTGAAAATAAGAAATATTTCAATAGATGAATTGATGAACAAAAATGTAAACATTAAATGATACTTTTAAAAATGTTATTTTCTATCGATTAGATTGGTTGAGTAAAATTTTGGCAAGGACTTTGTTGTTTTTACATGAAAATTTGGCTACATACGAAACATAAAATAAATTATTATGGCAATACAGATTGTTTAATATTAACTGTGGATACTTCAGTTCTATGATAACATTATAATCAAATACAAAATTAGATATAGAATTTATAAAAATTTTGGAATTATCTGTTAAACAAAATATTTTGGAAAATGCATTTACTCACTGAGTAAAAAAGCATGTATAGCAGAATGTAGTTCAATAAATACGTCATGCCATACAGCGGAAGTCTGGAGAAGCTCCAGTTGGTGCGGTAGCTGGAAAGTTAGCGGACTACATGCGTTGGTAAGGCAGTTTACTGTAGGTATTTTACCGACGCAAAATATGTTTCCATCACTAGATGTCGATTATAAGTGATTTATAAACAATGAATATTCACGAGAATATAAAATATTTCTAAAAACTTGTCAGTTAAAACTGCAATACGCATAAAAACATGATAATTTTGCATTAAAGCATGAAGTTCATGTCAGTTTGAAAAATTTTATTTAAAACTTTTTAAACCAAGTTTTTCATTAGCTTCAAACGGTATTTCAATATGAAACTAAATTTTACTGTTAACAATATTTTATTACGATAATTTTCTTACATTCCGATACTGTATAAAATATTTCATGATCATAAAAGTGAGAAAAGAAATATTAAATACACTCTGCATGATATATATTTTTTTTAACTTTATACATTTTACAGCCATAAAGATGCACGAAGACAACCTTGCTTGAATGTAATCTTGAAACTTGTTTAAGAATTGCACGAGGTCTATAAAACAGAAGCCACTAGGGTATAAAAAGTTATACATATCACGAAACACATAAAAAATATATAGCAGTATATAATAAAATTATAAGTTCTTGGATTTACTATTGAATTTTCGTAAAATATGGAATTTATATATAAATTATTTTTGTTACTTACAATTTTACATATAAGCAAAATTTAAAATATGAATATACATAGGTATAAATAGACATCAAGTAAAATATTCCATCAAATTATTAAAATCATTGATTTATACCGATAATGAAGATTAGAATAAGATTAGAATATAAATGGGATTGAAAAAATCCTCTTATAAAACGTAAAAGCTTTTAATCTTGTTTTCCAAATATTCCAAAGAATTATTCTGCAAAATTTTTCCATATCATCATTCTTATATCCTTTCAACAACAATACTTTATACATTTTCATGAAGGAAACATTTTCCAAAACAACTTAGCAACTTGAAAACAGGTTTTATTTGCACACACGAGACATTACTTTTATACATCATTATGACATAAAATGTACCGAAACATATATACACAGGCACACACGTCCAACCGCGTATATAAAAAAGAAAAGTTAGCCTTCACGTATAGAGTGCACGTCCTGAACCGGCCTCAACTCCTGCATCCCGTACCTTCGCGTAATGCAAATACAAAAGTTATTAAAAAGACGTCGAGAAAAACGCATACACACATACTACATGCGTACTCACGTGCCGTATACGAATGTCAGCAGCAACAGTACGATGAGGAGAGAAGGAAAAAAAAATCGATGCGTATACCTGCCGCGCACGTAATTACGAAGCATCGTAAAGATGAAAATAAAGTTACTCGGCTGCACGCGCGGCTCCGAACTTTCGCGTTTACACGCGCTGAAAGCATCATTATGCAACTCGACGCTCGTACGTGCGAGCTTTGGTAATGACTGCACTGCGCACGAGCTTAAGCCAACGTTGCTGCGATACGGAAAGTAAGTATAGCTATGCTTGCATACATACAGCGATGTATACATGTATGTGTATGTGTACGAGCGAGAAAAATGCAGGCTGCGTATGTCGTTAATCCGAAGGCAAAAAAAAGGACCGTTCGAACGTACGCCCCCGCGTGTGTAGGTACGACGACGATGTCTTTGAAATTCCGCGTGCGCGGTATGGTGCAGCGCTATAGAAAATTCGTTCACTGCGCTGAAAATTAAGTAGCGGTAATGTTCAATTTGATGCCGGCGTTATTCATTGTTTGGACTTTCATTTTTTTTATGTCGGCTATTAGCGTCGGACAGTTATTGCATTTAGTGCGCGGTCGTGATGAATATATACAACATTATTAAAAAATTGTTTTTTTTTTTTGCTGAAATTTTGGGTGTAATAGTATATATATTCAATGCTATGACTTTTGTGTAGCTACAATACAATACACTTAAAACTATGTTATATGTATTAAAATAGAAGTTATTACATGTAGACTAAACCACAGCAGCGAACAATTCCAGCTGGGAAAACGAAGCGACTTGTTGGAATGATATAGCGACGCTAAAATCGGACGAAATATGAGAGTTCATAAAAAAGCTCAGTGCGAATATATACTGAAAGCCATCGTATGATATGTATGGAATTATATGCATATTTTAAAGCCGTGGCGAAGCGAGTTTCACATTTTTTTTCGACATCCAATAACATTAATTTACACCTGATGCTTATAAATAACGCGAAGTATGTAATTTCAACATCGTACTGATTATAAAGCGAAAGATTTTATTTTTCAATTTTCATATTACAAATTATTTTCTCCTCACATATATAATTCATCTCTTATATACTTCCAGTGTAAATAATTTTTCCAAATTCCAAGTTTAATCAAAAACCTTTTCTCGTATATATACCTGCTATAGACTAAACTCACGCGCCAGCATCACATTATGCGCAGTATATCCGATCATTAGATATTAAATTGCAATCATCAAGCAAACGGGCTTTGCTCAACTCTGCACCTCCGTATACATACACACACATATATATACTGTTGAAATGTAAAACCTGCGAAGCTTTAAACGCCCGTGTAAAACAGCATTGACCGGAACAGCACAGATAACACACACGGCGTACGTAAAACGATAGGTATATATATATATATATATATATATACACGTTCGAGGTTGAAATTAATTTAAACGTCACAGAAGCACGACATATTACACATTCGATCAGATAAATCGGTAGTAGCAGCAGTAGCTATGCAAGCGCGAAACAAAACGTGTGCCAAAAGGAAACCCAGCTATACGGTATATATAAAAATGGAAATAAGATAAGACCTTCGCGGTTCGCGCGCTTGCGCGTTGAGCTCCACGAAAGTCCACGCTGTAAACACATATATAAATAAGAAAGAAAAGAAAAAGCGTAAGAGAAGTATAGCACGTATACATATATATGCACGTTTGCGACCGCATCGCGCACGTATATATATATATATACACATACAAACTTCAAGCGGCCTCATGTTTCATTTGCAAATGAGCAAAGCGAGAAGGGTCCCACGAGGAGAAAATCGAATCAGTTCGTGACTCGCGGGGTCAGCGGCCCGACCGTACATGCATATATATAGCATATATAACTATATATATACGAGCGCAGCCGGTATAGGTTTTATCCGTTCCGCGTTGCCGGGCTATTGATCGGGCAACGCCGCCGCCTTGACCGACCTCCGGCGTTGCGCTTGCACTCGCGCGCGCGCACCCCAAGTGCAAGTGCAAAGCTCGAACGAACGAGCGTAGTCGCCGTCCCGGCGACTCTTGTGTCGTACTTGTTGAATGCATCGCAAATTTATAACGCCCGTTATATACGCGCATATGTGTGTGTGTGTGTGTAAGAGAGAGAGAGAGAGAGAGGATGTCGTTTTTAGGACGTTGTGCTGGGAAGAGAGAGAGAGAGAGAGAGAGAGAGGAGAGTGTATAATACACTTAATCGATTTTCGTACCATTCGTCCTTTCGCTTTTCGCCTCCTTATTCGTGGCTTTTGTGTGTGTGTGTGTGAGAAAGAGAGTGTGGGGATCGGTTCGTTAAATCGTAACGGTGCTTTGTTTTATTGGGTATGCGAGAGAAGAGAATGGTCAAAGAGAGGTTGATAGCGAATTTTCGGGCGGATTTTGTAGTATGTAGTTTGGAGAAAGAATGATAGGGTTTTTAATGATCTTTTATAGTGCATAAATTCGAATTTATGGTTGTATACTACAGATATATTCGATTAATATATATATATATATTTATTAAAAAGAAAAAAAATATTTTTCTATAGGATATATGGGGAATTTTTCAGAGGTTTGATGAAAATCTTTGAGTATAAAATATTTTTTTTTTCATTAAAAACAAATCATCTAGATCATATATCTATATACAGATAAAGCTTGAAAAGACTTCAAAGCGATCAGTGATTAATTAAAAAAGAAATCATTTCAAAAGGTCAATTCATACTCGTTGAATTGATGGGTGTTCATAATCAAGCTATATATACACTGAAAATACCAGCAATGAGCATCCTTTTGAGGTTAAGCGAGAATATTTTGCGTGCCAGCAACGAGCTGATCGATTCCGATAGATTTCTATGATTTGCCGTAATTTTTCCTCCTCTGGACCGTAACGGACCGACACACATCCCTCCTATATAAGTACGGGCGTACATTATTGGATTACGTCGGCCTCGCAATGTGACCTACAAATCATACGATCGAATTATCCATTATTGTTCCGCGCATTAGCGTTAATGCGCAGGGCCCCATCGACTCGCGTACATCGGAAATCACACGGTTATATGTATACATATATGTACGCGTGATAGGTATACGTGTGCAATTCATGTGTATTAAGAGCTATGATGAAGGAATGTTTTCGATGTTGAATCGAAAGCTGGATGATATTCGATCGACAGTTGTTTTTCACGAATATATATGTGAGAGACACTGAGAATTGAATAAATGTTTGTTAAAATTGTATGGAAAAAATATAGTTGCAAAACATAGTATATAATATAATGATATATCGAGAAAAAGAATAATGTTAAGTAATGCACGCATGCAGGAATTTATGTTGCTTCCAGTTCATTATTGAGATGAGTACCGCGTCGAACAAAGAGGCGTTAATTATTAGTCATTACAGAAAAATTTTGCTTTGACGCACTGCAAACTAAATAACACTGGGAATTGAAGTGTCGTCAATTATCATTTATATTTAAGCGCAGTTAATTACTAACTTCATTTTGTAACAATTTCATAATTACGTTCACTAATCCAGTTTATATATGTTACATTATTATACATATTATTGGAATGTTTTTAAGAAATAATATTTAAAATATCGTCTGCAAATAATATTACAAATTATTTCAATGATATACATAATAATACACATAATTATTATATTATTATCAGAAATAAATTGTTACCATATACGACAATAAACATACAATTAGTGGTTGTTTTTCATTGTAAGTAATTTCTCATCGACTTATAATCTCATTGCAAATGAAATAAATGCTTCCTGATAAAGAAAATTGATTCGCGCAATCTCTCTCTCTCTCTCACTCATACTACTCGTACTTTTATATTTTTTTATTTTTTCAATAACATTTTACGAGAAACAGCCATAAATCTCGCTTCTGAGAAATAAATTACAGTTGGCATTACATAAGCTGTCCAATTCTAATAGACGAATGTGCCAGCTGTGTGTAACGTCACCATAAAAAATCCTCGTAAAGCAAACTCGTCGTCGCAAACACGGACGTATGTCTATATACGTGCAATATATATATATATATATATATATATGAATACCCGTAAAAGAGAAAAAATTGCGTGGAGAAAAGAGAATCGACCGTTAATAAAATTGCACTTTCGCGCGCGTACGATATCTTATCAGACTCGCGCTAATCAAACATCCGCGCAGAAATATAAACGACTCGGTAGCTGTGCAGCTCTACCACGATGCGGCCACACAAAGAAAAGACTCAAACGCATATATATACACACAACGCACTTCTCTCGAGCTATATATCGGACACAGCTGTTATTTCAACGAATTATTTAGAACGCGAGGCAATTGACACCAATTGCCCATCGTCGTAGGTTCGTCGTCGCCAATCAAATCTACAACTCGACTTGCGCGATAGGAGCACGCGACTCGCTAACTCTTAAGAGAGCTACATACTTTTTTTTCTCACTCTTTTCTCGTTTTTCTTTTCAGTACAGGCGGTCGGAGCTTAATTCTAGATTAAAGCAGCGTGCCGCCCGATCGCTGTAACGATTTGCACGAATTGCCGTTTGTCAATTTGGTTTATGTATATATATACATATATCTGCAGTGTTCCGGAGTTACTTTGTTCATGCACTCGCGCTTGCCAACAGGGAAAGAAAAAGAGAATCAGAGTTGGAGTATGGGACGAAAAGCTTGCTGGTAGCCAACGCGTAGGGTAACGATAAAAAAAAACACGAGTGAGTGTCGTTTTGTAGCGAGGCTACTCTCAGATAAGCTTCTTTGAAATACGACGAGTGAAAATCTAATGCACACGTCGTCGCTTCCACTTTAGCAGGCTTAGCCTTGTGCTTTACGGTTTCAGGTGCGCTCTTTATACTTCATAATTATGACGTTGTTTTTACGGGACGTTTACTTTATTCTTCAGTTACATATGCATGTATTCTATATGACGGTATTTACTCGATGCGAAAAGATTCACGTAACTATGTATTCTTAGAGAGAAATAAATAAATGTTTATGTCGATGTATTTGCTGCAGTGGAAAATAGAATATATATATATATATATATATACTGTATGCATGTATAATAATACTTTGTATATTTATGTACGTTCAATATAGACACTTGAATTATTCATGAAAAGGATTGTAAATAAGTTTTTAATATAATGTTGTCGATGCGCGTTCGTAAAATTTATAATAGTAGTTGTGGATTTTATTAAAGATAATTTTAATTAGTCAGTCGGAGAAAATGTTTTGGAAACGTTTTTATTTAAATTACCGTGTAGTGTGCATTGAGGAAATATTATATGACAGGATCAACGTACTCTGGAAAAGTTAGGAACAAACGTATGTAAGAGAGATACCGTAGCTAAATTTGATACCTCCTCTAAGCGAGTGTAACTGTTTCTACTATGTACCTTAGGTCTGCATTGTTTTATGCAAACAATGAATGTATATATTTGACTTTTATGTAGAAAATTTTACTTTGCCTTTGTAAATAGCACAAAAGCCACCTCAACACATTATATATTGTAGCTATAATACTAATTATTTATCAATGCAGACGTATATAAATAGATAATTCATTAATCTTGAGTTTGCAAGCGTTTTATTGTTTAACAAAAATTTCCTTGATATCTTGTGACTCACTCTTAACAGAAAAGCTTTATTCAATAAAGTTCTGGTCGCTTTGTTATTTTTCCAAAGAAAAATTGCATTTTATCATATATTAAATCATCTTTATACATTGTATACCTTATAAGTATTGTTTTAACAAATTTAAAAATTCTAATAAATCTGCGATTATACAAGTAAAAAAGGAAAAAAACATTTTTTTAAGGACAAGTCGGCCTTGTTATTGAGGAAAGTCAAAGTGTCTACACCTTTCAGACCATCAGATGCGGATTATACATTTGCGCAGCAACAGACTTTTAGCGAATCTTCATGATTGCATAATTGATGTATTTTGAGATAATCTACTCACCACTGCGAGACTGTCGAGCTCGCTGAGCCACTCGTTCATAAGCTGCTCAGGATCTGTCTCGTTGTCGCTGTCGTCGCCGCCGTCTTCGTCGTATCGGTCCATTTTACCTGGATATGTCGTTCTTTCTCGTTAAATTGCTAAATCACCTGCAAGATCAAAACAAATAAGATATTATTATAGAGTAATATTTCTCATTTTGGTAAATGCTATTATTCTGCCAATGTAAACGTTTTTTTTCTGCTAAGTGCACAGTTATATAGTACATGAATTTAAGAGCAGACTCATGCAATAGTTAAAAACAGAAGATGATCTCTTGCTAATATCCGGTGTGGAAATTCACTTCTTAGAAACTGAAAGTGTACAAATATTGGATCACGACTAAAGATAGAAGGGAAACAATAAAAACAATTTTACTGCGCATCGTTATATTTGTTTTCCTGCCTTACAAATAGAAAATCGTTCTCTCTCTCACAGACCTCTTTATGAAAAATGGAAATTTCATCGTTTCCAGTTATCAGCAATTCGTAAAAATAACGATGAATGTTCAGCTAATGGTATAAACGAGCGAAATACATAGAATATAAGTAATAGGAACGAAAAACAGATGTAATTGCGTGACATCAGAGCTCTTCTTCTTTCTCTTTAGCGCGCGCAATGTCTCTCTCTGTTTTACTTATCCTTACGTACGCACAAGGAAACGAGAGAGAAGGCAAACATGGCAAACAGGTTATGAGTCCGCGCGGTTGGCCACGAGTAACAACTATATGTATATATACAACGTATGTGTGCGGGCGAGTAAGAGGCTGACGTGCGCCGAAATTATTAGTCACTCGGACAGCACGAGTCAGAAGGGGGCTTCCGAAACTTTATACATCGCGTCGTGTCCGCGAGTTTTATTTTTCAAAATTAAACCGAAACGACTTTGAATATGTGCCAAGAGGCTTATTCGTTATAGTTTGTCCGTTTAATATATATACGCTGAAGTAGATATAAGGGAAAGCTTGAATGAAAAAGTTACGAAGTCCGCTGGGATGATTGGAAATAGAAATTTGTTTATCTCTTCTCAAAGTAACCATTTAGCGTTTAGAATACAAACTATTTTTAAAAAAATGATGGCCAAGGTTTTAAATATATAAAGTTAATGAAATTTGTCGTTTTATTAATCGAACTAATATTTAATGGAATTTTATAACTCTTTTCGGTGAATTGCATTTACGATGTGTTATGGAAAATTGTTTAAAGTTATTGTTTATGATTCACTTTGCACTTTGATAATTAAAAATAAAACGCGAGGGAATCCCAATGATTCATAAATTATATCTCGCGATAACATATTGAATTGTTGATAAGCTGTATAAATATAGACTTATATCAAACGATTTTTGTACGTTTATATCCATATTAATAAAAGTATATATTTTGATCATATCCTATGTAAATATTAAAATTACATTACCCAAATCTCTCAATAATAATAATAATCCACTAACTTTTTAGTACCCAAATAAGAGCACTTTTCAAAAAGTAATTATCATGCGGAACGTACGAGCATTTCGAACGATTTCCCAGGAGCCCTACCGAGTCGTCGTCGTTAAACATGCATTTAAAAGCACCTTACGTGAATGGACTGTCACACATATACACACATATATACATATTGTACGATAGGTTTTCCAAAACCCTGATACCGTTATGACAGCACGTCGCGCGCGTACTCATGTAGATCCAGGCCTCCACCTATTTAAGATACGCTCGTAGGCCCTCAAGAGAACGAGAGAGAGAGAGATTCTTCACGTGTGTATGTGCTTACGTTTGTCCCCTGAACGCGCCTTGTGATATCGCGCCCTAAATCTCCATGGGGAAAGCCATTGTCGGCATTGTTACCTAAACGTGGGAGGAGCGAGTAGCTCTCGGGGCCAGACTCTTGCTTTAAAATTTATTGATTGAATCGACGTACGTGTGTGTGTGTATATATATATATATATGTGTCTGCACTTGTATGAGGTTGGGCGTTACTCGCAGCGAGTATATAGCAGTCGCGATTGTTAATGTTTAAACAGCCACTTTCACTGAAATCTCGCTCGCTCGCTTTTCCTCGCGGGCACAAACGGGAAGGGGACGAATTTTTGATGGACCGGATGAAAATTACATCAGTATCGCGATCAATACGGTCTAGCAAGTGCCACGCGAGTGTGGCGGAATTTACTCTCTGAACATTCTACACGCGTGACGTGGCTAATTGGACATGGTTATGGCAGTTAATTGCCGTGAAAAAAATGCGTAAATTTTTGGCGTTTATTGCAAAAGTTTTTGTATGTTGAATTAATTGGGTTTGGTAATTTGGTATGGAAATTGATAGCGGAGTTGGTGTAAAATGAGGAGCTTCTTTTTTTATCATGTTTGTTATTGAATAGGTGCTTGTGTTTGATTGAAAACTGATATATCATTATAATGGCAGATATTACAGAAGTATTGTAATGGTCTACTCAGGAAGGCAATGACGAAGATGTTTTGGAATAAATTTCGAATATCATCGTTTAATTAGTTATAAATCATTGTGTAATAAGTGCAATCTGTAAATTTTTAGATATATATACACATCTGCGGGAATTGCAAAATTTATCTCACACTTAATATATTCATTTGCAGATCAAAAGTGACAGCAAATAATAAAAACTTATGAGTTATTAATACATGAAAACTTTTCCCTACTAATACATAGTAGGTATTTTCTATAAAGTTGACGTAGAGTACGGTTGCAAACTTGTTCTTCCTCGTATGAAGAACACGACGTCACGTTGTCATACAATCACTTTGCAACTTTCTTATTCCTGTTAAATGCTCACGAGGATTTTGTATTCTTAATAGGTTAAGCTTGTACGATGAATTTAAACTTGGTAGACTGATCAGTCGTTGCATGTTAACGTCATAATTAATCGCCAATTTGTTTGAGTTAGTGAATTCATGTCGTGAGAAAATATGCTAAGTCATTTCCTCACATATTGTGAACACGTGATTAATCATCCTATAATTTTTTTTTTTAAATTAGCTAGTGTTTGCTATTATAAATTACTTTATAACAGTTTAATAAAGATTTTTAAACAATTTATCTATAAAAATATTAACTTTATTACATTTATTGTGAAAATATATTGTGGTTTACTTGATACAAACGTTCAGTGTACAAAAAAAACATTTATTGATGAAAAATAATTTAATTCTTCATTGTCTACATCCAACAATAAGAGAATTCCTGTATCTTGCAATTCTTTTCACGAGAGAATTCGCAAAAGAATTCACGAACCTCACGTAGCTCGTTGTCGATCGCTTTAATGGGAGATGCAAGAGAGGAAGATCGCAGGAATATACCGTTGTGGGATGCACGTTTACAAAAGGATCTCAGTGCTTCCTGGTATGGCTATATGTACGCGTGAGGTGCGGCCAATCGCCTTTTCACGCTGTGACCTGGACCAATAATGTCGAGATTCAAGTCGTATAAAAAATTGAAAGTTTCATCAAAATGTATAGTATTATAGTCAGGCGGAGTTTATCTTTATGTGCTGCCATTTGTCAATTCTTTTATAGAGATGCGATAATATAAGTTGTCAGTATTTCATTAAATTAATTTAAAAAGAACTTAAAAGCAAGTCGTAAAGAGTTTAAGGAAGTATTTTCGTCTCATAAATGCCGTGCAAAATTAAAGGAAGGGAATAGAATATTAAAAGCGGTGTTTAAAATGATTGTAGCCTTATATCGTATAGTTCAACAAAATGTAAGTTAATCCAGTTTTAAATAGTAAAATAAGATTCGCGCTATTACATATACTTCATGTTTATCATATCTTTCGGTCCCTAAGGCTATAATTTTCTTATCTGGAAGTGAGAGTTTGCAAGATCAAAGAAAATCACAACTTTGTTGGTAATGGTATGCTATCGAGAAATAATGAGAAATAAAAGTAAATGTTATTACTTTCAATGTAATAGTATCATAGTGTGCATAAATTTTGACAAGAAAAATCTAGTATTATTAGCAGTTGGTGGTTGAATTTATTATTATCGACGTAACAAAAGTGTAAGGATAGTTGAATTGGAATGTAGGGCTGGAAATTTGCATACGTGTTATATAAGTCAATGCACGAACGTACGTAAACTTTGATTACGCTTACAAATGTCCTTTCAAACTCCATGACATAAATTATTCCAAAAGAAAGTTGTGCAATGATGCATAACAAGCACCGAACGACAAATCTCTGGCAAGTGTTTAATTAATTAACGTCCATTTTTGGTGGGGCGAATTCACGAATTGTGACACGTAGTTTAATCAGTGCAAGTGACGTAACGCGAATACAAATAAAGTATCGTAATAAATAATACTTATTATTGATATGTTTTAACGATTGTTTCATCAAGTTAAACAATCAAAAAGTAGTTCGATAAAACTATTGATAATCGTTTGAAAACGTAAACTTATTCGCAAATAATACCAATTGAAACCTGTTTGTTACAATTCCGATTGATAGCAGCCAATTGTCGAGAACAAGAAGACCGAGGTACAATCTCTTAGCAAGAGCTACACAAGTAGCGAGCCATTCGGTCAATTGCCAGGCACAGATTCACGATAATTCCCTGGGATTTTTGAGCGAATCGTACATTCTTGGACTGCCGCTGCTGCTACCACAGAGCCACAATTTAATGAGTGCACGGTTCGGCTACGAAGAGCAGGGGTGAGAGGGAAACTAACAACTCGAGAGGAAGAAAAAAAAAAGGAAAAAGAGAGCGAGAGCGACTTTACCGAAGAAAACGCTTACCGTAATATACCGAAGTACGGATCGCGAGCAGAAAAAGAACCAAAGAAGAGGAGGTAAAAAGGCGCTCGGGCGCGAGCCGCGGATTGAAAAACAGAGAAGCGAGAGTGCAAAATTCCTGTGGCTTCGAGGGCGCGCGCAAGACGACCAACCAAGCGAACGAACCTTTAGGTTAGTTGGTGTATATGCGTGTGCTTCTCTCTGCCTGAACATACAAACACATATACCTTACGTATGTGTACATATACATACACACACATATACATAAGCAAACTGCAGCAAACACACGCGCTCGCGCACACACGCTACAATTTGCGTAAATCGCGCACGAGTGCTACTGCTGCGGCGTTGCGCTACTGATTCAAGTTGTGTATAGCATATAGCAGTATAGAACGCTGTAGAGCTCCAAGCCCGGTCACAGCTGCATTGCATTTCTCGCTCGAGCACCGAGTAATTAGAGAGCGAAACAGACTGACACTCGAGTAATTAGAGAACGAGGCGGACCGGGAGAACGAGAGAGATGGGACGAGGGACATGAAAATGCGAGCGACGCCGACGTCGAGACTGCGAGAGAGTGAGAGAAGAAGGATAAAAAGAAGGAAGAGAGGAGGGTATAACCTGGAAAGATATCAGGTGGGATAGACTTGGATTTTATCGGCGTTCCGGAAACTTGACTAGATATGTGTGTGTATATATACATATAAAAGAATTGGTATTTATTATTATTTGATTTTCTTATCTTATACATTGATTATGCATATATTTGAAACTACACGGTTTTATGACTTTATTAACGATCAACGGGACTACAATTTATACGTGATTGAGCTTATTTTAGCCAAAGGTATGTGCATAAATTATATAACATTTTCAAATATATATATTATAAATAGTGTGTGGAAATTGAAAAAGAAAAAGATACTTTATTATTTTGGATATTTTAATTAACATTTCGTTGCTATAGTCGCGGTATAATCATAGAATTCGTTGCAATTTTTCCCCGCTGGTAAATTACATACATTTTACGCTTGCTACGGAATAAATGCCTTGCATGCACGTTGCGGCTTGTATATAAGTTGCCCCTAAGGGCACGGCGAAATTGCAGCTTATAAATTGTAAATGAAAACTCGATGGTTTCTTATTGAGCGTACGCACGTGAGAAGTGTTTGGAACGGTTCTTTCAAATGAACGCGCGCGGATGACTTATTATTTCCTTTGAGATTCATGTAATAAATTCGATATCGTAATGATTGGAGACAAAACGTTATGAGCATTATGCGAGCGTATATATACACGCGATCAGCTGATTGTCGATAACGAATAGACTGGAAAGGGTACATATATATACCGTAAGTTACAAACGTAGTTAAATATTGACAAATATAATTTATCCAGTTGATACTTCATACATCAAAATACAAACCAGGTGTATATTTATCAATGTACCACACTACGCGCAAGTTTATCTAACGTTATATATAAAATTACACAAGTCTAAATTAACATTCAGTCAACAACGTTAAATCTCAAGCGAACAATTTCTACCGCGATCTATTTGCTCGCGCGAATATTTTAATTCGATATATATCCGCCCCCATCCATTACGCGTAACGTCGCCAACCTACGTCGATTCTCTACTACGATAAGCCTCGGAAATCAGCAAGTAGTCTAATAAATACGAATTAACATCGATAAATATTACCACCTCTATAAAAAAAAGAAAACTCACGTTCACCCTATACCACCACACTGTCGCTCAAGAACCCAGCGACACTTCTCAAGATAACGGTGTCGCCTCGCGCGCGAAATGATCGATCGCACGTGCAATAGAGGCGCGAAAAAGGTGCAGCGCCACGGTAACGGCGAAAGGAATGCGAAAAGAGAGCCTATGGATCAGTCGTCCTTGTCAAGGCAGTTATATAGCTGCTACTGTGCCAGAGGCAATGGTGCGCGTGCACATATATATATACTTTTCATCCAGTACTACGCACACGCGATTCCTGCAGCAGCAGTGTATATAACAGTTCCGTATAGTCCGAAATATCGATTGGTTGATTAATAATGTAGACTAGCGACGCGGTCGTTATAGCGCACCCTCTCTTGAAGACGCAAGTGCGTGTGCGCGTACGTATATACGTCTTTAGCTTTTATGTACGCGCGAACGGGCGCTTACTTTTCTGTTATATATATGCACTGAGAGAAGAACGTCTTTTTTTCATGTACGAGAGTATAGTATATATAGAGAGGGATGGTTACGAGGAAGCTACTATTCTTTTTTTTTTATGTATATATACGCGCGTGCGCACGAAGCGACAGGGTTTACGAAAATTCTTGGATTATTGCTTTATATATATATATATATATATATATATATATATATAGGTGTGTGCAAGAGAGAGATGTGCGTGATGGAGTTTTCTTGTTCCGCGTGATTTTACGGCCGGATTTTTATTTGTTTTTAAAGACACAACTGGGCGAGGCTGGGAGAATAAAGGAGCGAGGCGTGTATATTGTCGAAGTCGAATGAGAGAAGCTTTTTTTTCCCCTTGAGGTATATACTTTTGATTATATATGTGGAGGAGAGGTGAGAGGTTCGAACGGTAGGTATATAGTAGAGTACTCTATAAATAAGAATTAGGAATGTTTTTTAAGGTCCGGAAAGTTGTAAACCTACTAACACAGAGCTGATGGATTACGAGGAAAATTGTTAGGTATGTGGGACAGTTTTAATTTTATTATACGGCTGTAAACATTATATTTAATACCTGGAAAGCTATATTTATATAAGATGTATACGTATAAGTAATGTTATTATATTATTCAATAAAAAAATTCAGACTATCGTCGTTTTAAAAATCGATAATCTTCAAGCTTAACAAACTAAATCTCTGAATCAGCTTTTCTTACGTTCACTGAATATTATAGATATACATATATATATTCAGAGATTTAAAGTGAATACTATATACTTTTTGCTCCAATTGTAATCAAGTGTCGAAATGTCAGCAGCATCAGAATGATTTTATGTACGTACGATATTCCCGAGGCGCCTTTCCACGCTACCTTTTTTTTCAATCGTAAAGCTGGAACACAAAAGGAGGAAAAAATCCAGTCTCTCTCTCTCTCTCTCTCTCTCTCTCTCTCTCTCTCTCTCTTTCTTTCTCTCTTTCTCTTGTTCGTCGCGACGCGATGCGGGACAAGATCGATGGCGATCCGCGCGAAGCTGTCTGCAACGTTGCACACTATACCAGACGGTATTAACTACGTGCTCTCAGCGCCAGACTCGTATGTACGCGCGATTCGAGATTTTATACTTCAAAAGGTCACCGTCACGGCAAATATGGAAGTAACTTTTGTTGTGCGAAAATAATGAATATTTACATTTTTTCAGGGATGGTGCTTGGAAGTATAATTTATTTAAATTGAAACAAGTTAAGTTATATACATAAAGTATATATTTTAAGTTAAACAGTAATAATTATTAATTATTTTTCCGAGAATCGTAATCGCTGCGTAATTACAAGAATTTGTATATTCACGTCTATTAGAAGGCTACGCAGATAATTAAAGAAATTGAATGATTTATCGCGCAGAAGATAAATAATTGCTTAATTTTAGTACAGATTCAGTAATAATTTTACAATTACAAAAATCGCTAGAACTAAGGTACATTCTTTTATTCAAATATCATACAATGATATCTATATATCGAACTCTGAAAAGTTATTTTTAAAATGTAAATATGTACATAAACACACGATATCACCACAATCAAGAGTTATAAAAGCTGACGGTCAGACGGAGGGCGTAATAAATCGGATATCACAAGAAAGACGCATCAGTGCCTCCCTTGTTCCCTGATAGGACACAAGTCGTCGTCGCTGTGGGGGCTAATTTAGTCGAGCAGCTGGCCACGTTTGTCTACCATGCTGACAGAGGTAACCCGTCAACACGCGGTCATCAGTATACACCTATAGTACCAGTAGCAAACAACACGAGCACTGGACTAACAGGAGACATCGTGAGTTCAAAGCTAGACTCGAGTGGAGAAAAACACAGACGGAGAAAGAGAAGATGAGTGTGCTTACATATATATATGGTTCGCGTGTACCATTGAATCGTTGCAAGGAAAGTGAGAGGGACGGCCTGGGGAAGAGGATTCGAAAGTGAAAGACGATCGGTGTGGGGGAGAGAGTGAAATTACTGCGAGAGAGAAAGAAAGAAGTTTGTATAAGCTGCGGGGAAGGATGCGTGGAGGATTCATATATAGCGGGAGGGTTGGAATCGAAGGAGAAGTTATTAGTTTTATCGCTGCCTGCGATTTATGTTTCACATGCGTTCTTACTGAGGTTTCTACGAGCAAAGAGGGAAAGTTTTATACCAGAGAGGAGAGGAAAGATGCCTTAAAGGAACTTTTCACAGCAGCTCTGGCTTTATTCAAATGTCAAAGTCGAAGAAGTTTAGCTATAAAGAGAGACGCCCTGGTATATTTATTCTCTTGTGTATGTATGTATGTGTGTTACCCGATCGTGATGTATCCTATCTAGTAGCCGAATATATTTTGTATTTTAAAGTTATTATATTCCAATAGATCCAAGCCGATAATTATTAATACTACTTACGGGGGAATATTATACGCGAATTGAATTAAACTCTTCGGTTTCCTGAAATTAGATTATTTCTTTATCGCATCGATTTCAATGGCCCCGTTGTATATACACACATACACATCATTAATTAAAGCACGAATCGAAGCGAAAAATCGAGGCACCCATAGAAATACGTGCAACCGCTGTCTCGATTATTTGAGCTGTCTATGACGAGAGATTAATGGCGCAGTATCGAGAGATGTGCACACGCGTATATAACAAAGAGGAAGGAAGGAAGGAAGGAAGGAGAGCAATAGAGAGAGAGAGAGAGAGAGAGAGAGAGAGAGAGAGAGGAAGCAAGCAATCGAGTCGAATCAACCAATCGGAAACCGTAGCTATACGGGATTCCGTAACGTTGTAAGGATTCTCTCCTGAGAAGGGTGACTCACGGGTGATTTCGGCTGGTGGTAGTATAGTGGTAGTGGTGGTCTCGCGGGAAACTTGCGGCGATTATCTTGCGGCGGTGATCTCACTTATGCAGCTACCCTATAGCCCGCTTATCAATATCCCCGATGCTCTGCATCGATATTCCCTCTCGTGTAGCCTCTCTCCACGTCATATACTCCGGTTATATGGATCGGCTATCGTGGGTGTGGTTCCTGAGCTTGCGCCGCTGGATTTTGCAATTTCGAAATCGATTGCCTGGATTCACTTATTCAAGAGGGGAGGGGAGGGTGCATTGAATAATTTATTATCTATATATAGTGAAGTTGCTTAGAAAAGCTGTATTAATTCGTTTGTATTAAATATTCAAGAGTGATTTGTTTCAATGAACCGTTGGTTAATTGATTTTATTTCGAGAATTATAGTACTTTGGTATATCCTAATTGTAAATTATGGTAGACGTTGTAGATTGGTAGAGAAACTTTTAGCATAATTGTAATATATAAGTGAAGAACAGTTATTTAACTTTAATCTTTTGGGTGAATCTCTGTAAGACTTTAATTTTAATGACGTTAAAACTTCATGAATTTCATATTCAACCGTTCTTGCTCTGCATCTGACCAGTTTTAATTTTAATTATATGATTCAACCGAGCATGAGATCCCAATCTAAAATAATATTTAGTAAATCTAATAAAATACAGAAGTAAAGTTCAAGGATAATGTTACCTGTGGGACAGTATTATATGGTTCCGACTTAACCATTATGAGTAACAGTTTATGACGTCAAACTTTTTTAATTCTAAAACTAATATAGTGATTTTTATGATTATCGAAACTTTGAGTTCCCTCTAAAATATAGAATTAGCTTTATCATCAGTTTACCAGTCAGAATTACATTTAATTTACATAAACAATAAAAATAATCTTAAACGTATTGTTTTTTTTTAAATTTATTTACATACCGATAAGTAAAAGTATCAAATTACTTTGCTAAATAATTGTATCTATATAGTTTATCAATTGAATAGCCTTATAGACATATACCAGATTTCGATATACTTTTAAAAGCTGTCCCAGATTTCCAGTACATTTCGAAACATCGAAAAAGAATCGACTATTCTCCGAAAAGCGGATTTTGTCATCAAAGTGGTTTCTATTTTTACCAACTTCCACATTGCCTTTAACTAGTTTCGATATACTCGCAAACCCACTGTGACGTGCAAACATACATATACAGAAGATAGCAAAAGCATTGGTAAAAAGGTCAAAAGAACTCTCGTTATACCCACATCGAATCGAGGCGTAATCGTTCTCTTATCAGTAACGAACACCGGATGTGCACATTCGCTTACGTTACATGTGACCCGTAAAAAAGCATTTTTATGCTTTCAATCAAGCCAGCGAAACTCTCTCGGTTACACTTTAGGGCACGACTATCGAATTTCAATGATCGTTGCAGGTGAATTCCTCATCGGCGTGCGAGCTCATTGGGTCACTGACTCGCAAACCGAATGAGAATGGAACTTGAGTTATCGGAGGACACAGACTACTAGGGAAAATACAATAATGAATGAAAACCCTGGAATTCGTAACTTGTGTTATGGAATAAGCGTCGATACCATCCGCCTTTACAGTGCTTCTAGTCGTGTATAGTTTCATTTGTAAAGGAGAAATGGTATACGTTGGAAATGTAATCGAGGGGAACAACGGTTCGGAAATATACGAGTGTAGGTGTTAATTATAATTTTTAATCCATTGTGATGATGCTTCCATCTACACGTAATGTATGGCATTGTTACGCATTTAATAGCGGCTGCTGTAAGAATGATATTTTTGTATTTCTTCGTTCCGTGCCAGCTAATTTGAATACGCAACACGCCTACTTGGCGCCTACTCTTTAGAAACGGCATTCTTCTCTATTATGAAGATGTTATTGGAACTATCCATTATTGAATCGACTTTTTTTTCGTAACAATCAAAGTTATACAACGTATATTATACAACAACGAAAATGTTATAAATTTATACGTTAACTTTTTACAATTTTTAAAATATTCTGATGTAAAGTAAACTCGATTTATATAGTGCCAATCACTATATATCTTCTTATTCTTAGAAAATATACATAAGACAGGCTTCCATCTCAACTATTTCTCAACAAACTGCATCAATCCAAACGGTACACTATACACGCGCATGGTGCACCAAAAAAGTCCCGCGCCACCTAATCACGTTAATGCCGTAATCCTCTTAAAAAAGACAAGCACGCTCAGGCAGCTTATACACTACCGAGAAAATGACGAGTAACAAATGACTTTGCCGCTACTTCCATACTATATAGAGACTATACACGTTGCACGTCGGCGCATTAATGGAAGAAAGCGCGTCATTTAACGTCTCGTGCCATCAATAACCCTCTTCCTCTCTCTCACTCCTCTTCTCCACTTGGGGTCGAAGGTCGCCAAGATAAATAGCTCCCGTTTCTTCCCGTACTGCCGACGCTGCGCTACCGCGTGCTACTACTGGAAAAGCTTTCTCTCTCTCTCTCTCTCTCTCCCCGTCTGACTTATTTTTATGCGTGCGTGCATTGCACTCCCGCTTGCACACACTTGCGTGAAAAACAATAGTATACATCGGCGGTGTGTATATACGCGCGTGTCGCTTTTCGGCGACGTCACGGCGCCGTTTTGACGTCTTCGAGTGCTCTGAGTATTTTTTTCCGGCTTCTGTTTGTGATGCCGGTCGTTAACATTGCGTATAATATGAATATAAGGAGGGAGAGGAGAGAGGAGAAAGTATAAGCTGTCATTGTTGTGTATATAGAGGTGAACTTTAGTGATGCTTGTGCATGATTTCGAAGAATCGATATATCGCTTGTTATTAATGTTTGTAAAATGATTGAAATATATAAATAATCGTTCTTGTTGAGGGTAATGTTTTAAAGTTTTATTTTTAAAGAAAGAAGTACTGTTGATATACTTGTGAAATGCAGCAGTGAACGCTGCAGCTGTAGGAGCTTCCGCAATTCATTGTAAGAGATCTGTTTTTAAAGCCCAAAAAGAAATACGGTAGATATGAGTGCAGCTTGTAAACGTCATCCACCATCTGATCTGTCATTCATAAGATATTTTTGACGTGTATTTCTTGTAAGAACATCTTTATCGTATCATTAAGCTGAAGCGACATATCAATGGTGTATTAAAAATAAAACTGTATAGAATAAATCGTATAAACATCGCAGTGCGAGTATGAAACTTCTACGTTGAATGATTTATTTTAGGATTATTATTAGGATCGAGTTTAACATATCATTTATTGAATGAAATTCTTTAGTTAAAATTAAAAACTCAATTATTGAGATGTCATGAAAAAGCAATAATTGACGTGAATTATCAATCAGATAATTAACTTTATATAAACGATATTTAAAATGACATTAAAGGTAGTTTGATATTATAATTATCCATAATCGTTATGTAAATGTAAGATATTTTACATTCTCATTATTATCTGAATATATTATATGCAAATTAAAATACTTGTTTATTATATTCTATTATGTCCCTCAGTTAATTGCTTTTATAGATTTAATTAAAAAATATACATATGTAAGTTTTATATTTTGAAAAAGTAATTATTCAGTAAGTTTTCTAAACAACATAATAAAATAAAATTCTTGATATTATACAAGAAAAAAATTGAAATACAAGAATCATCAATATTTATTTTATATTTTATAAGATTTTGTATAGAAAATTACACACATGAAAATCGATAATTTTACAAAGCTAACCAACGTTAATAGTTATTTGTAAAATATACAATAACATAATTAATAATTCTATTCATTATAATTCCATATATCGGTAGTAATTAGCCTACGTGATTCTAATTTACATAAACAACGAATTTAATATTCAACATAATAACGTACACTAACAGATCATCGAAAATACATCTGTCAATAAATGATTTATGGTCTCGGAAATGTTAGCAGCGAATCGCGGAAAAACGAATTAAATTCAACCCACCCGTTAATGTAGTTTTCTCTTCCTCAGTTTCCGTCTATCTTTTTTCATCCTTTCTCTCTCTCTTTCTCTCTCCCGCTTCTCATTTTCTATTCGACGGCGCGTGATGTTAAGAGAACCGGGACACGGCGTATGAATCGACTTGTGCGTGATTCATTCGTAAAATAATCTGCACCTCGCAATTCTCTTGTGTACGCCCACGAACGCTATTCTCAGGGCGTAGAGAAGCGAGTTGTCTGAACACTCGATGAGTAATTACATAAATCACTTAATTGATTTTAGGACTTTTTTTGTGCGTCTTCTTAACGTACCAATAATTAATTATTGTTATTTTAAAGTGTATAATTAAACGCATTCTTTTTCTAACGTTAAATGTCAAACTAATTTATTCGAATGTACAAATTATACACTTCATCTAAAAATACACAATTAAATGTGACGTGCGATAAAACGTACGATATAAGAAATAGCGTCTGAGAAAATCGTAACAAAACGCTAATTCCATAGAAATTTCCAAGAAAATGTTTGTCACATAATAGATAAAATTAGAAGCACGAATAAAGAACCTAATTTTATCTCAATCAACCTAATTTATCTGTGAAATATATTAGGGTCGCAGTTGCAGAACAATGCTGTCCATCAAGCTCGCCAGGCATTTAATTTAACGTCGAAAGCTGCGCGAGCAACGCTAAAGACGGCAATGAGAGAGTGCGTGCGTGCCGTATTTAAGAAGTGTTCGGTAGCGCCTAAATATAGCAGTTCGTTTGCGATACTACGTATTCCTGTGCATCCGGTCGAATAATTTGCTGAAAACCTATAGACTCGGTTCGAGCAAAGCTTGGACGTAATGTAACGTTTGCTTATATATACGTTAATTACATAAGTCATTTTTCATTTATTTGTTTATAATTAAATTAAAGTAGTTCATCAATTTATAGTGTAATTAGATTATTATGTGAGTCATCAAAACCCAATATATAAATTATTATACTCACAATTAATTGGAAATTTTGAAAATATTACATTAGTTTGGTTTGGTTTCAATTAAAATTAAAAGAACACAAAACAATAGGTTTGATTATTGTAAAGTATAAAAATATTAAAATTTGAAAATACTCTAAAATACATATTGCGTTAAATTTTTTAATTTATACTATCTACATACATATTTGTATTCCCGTACATTTCTTAAAACCTCTTATTTACCGTTCGTATACGTAAACTAAAAAAAAACCATCATATTTATCATTCTAAAACAACCCGAGATTACCGCGTTAGAATCCTCGCGAAATTGCGAAATGCTCAGGAGACGCGAGAGGGTGCGACGACCCTGCAATCGATATTTCCATTGGGTTTTGTATCAACGTCCGACTGCGTACGTATATATATGTATATGTGTACGTGAACCTCTGTCCTCTCCGCATCCGTACTCGGCCTCTGCAGCTACTACTGCCCACCTAGCACACGCATGTCATTTGCGATAATATCCTCGCGAAATCTAAACTTTATAAGCGGCGCAACGAGTACGGTTACCGATATAAGGAGAGTAATTGTTTCTTTTGTAATTGAATTTTTATGTAGCGACTAAAAGCTTTACGTGTACTTCGATATAACTTGCGGATTAAAAGTTAGCAAAGGTTGAGAAGTGCTGTCGTTTTGTTATTTTAATTTGGTTTGTTGGTAATTTTAGTAGGTAGAAATTGTCAATTTCAGAGTAATCAAACATTGTAGTCATACTGTTATTCGCATGAATAGAAAATAATTGCGTGCATTATAAAGGCGAAAATGAAAAAGAAATGTTTGCTGTACGCAATCTGGTTTTCATTTTGCATCCATTCCATTGACAGTTCTTTTAAAAGGGTAGATAAAGCTGTCCAAACGATGTTTTACAACATTTTTATTCTCTTTTTTTTTACGTTTACAAAGCTCTATAATACGTAAATTAATTGACCAACAATTTACTAATATTTTTCACTCAAGATAGACACCTAGAATCTCATAAATAATGTATGACCGCTAGCGACGTCATATTTAAAATCAACAAGGTCTGTCCATTCACGGTGATAAGGGTTTAATGTGAACTAAAATGTTTGCTTTATCGCGATTGATGAAAAAAAAAAAAAAAAAAATATCGTTTCACGCCGCGAAATCCGAGTGACACGCCCTTTATAAACACGCGAATCCCATCACATATGGCAACGCGTATATCTACCGTATATACCTACGCAATATTCATGCAGGGCAGACTTTGAATTGTGGGTAAAGTTCAAAGGCTTTCATCGCGTATGCTTACTGCTGCTTTATTCATTGCCGGTATAATGTGTCTATGTATATGTATATATGTGTGTGTGTACGTGCGTCTCGACTTTCTGGGATTGCGAAAATATTTGAATGGAGACTTGCGCGCGAATCTTATGCATTCAACCTACGTTTTTTTTTTCTTTAAAAGGTACTCGGTTAAATGTGAATAATTTTGTGAAATGAGAACGACATTTTTTTTGCGAGATCTGAGAAAAAAAATAATTTTGTATTCTAAATCATAAGTAGAACTGAAGAAAATTATTTCTATAGAGATGTATTTTTCTTTTATCTAAATCTTGAATAATTTACGTAGGGATTATTAATGGTTGTTGCATATCGGTGTAGTTAAATTTTGATTAATATGCAGAGATATTTTACTTACGTATATGTAAACTTGTGAAAGAATGATGATTTTGTTACTCACCTGAAACATACAAAAATTCCTTATTTTATTAAAAGTTCAAATGATGCAAATTTCATTTATATATTAATAGTGTATATAAGATAAAATATATCTTTATCTTTATGACGAATACGTGCACAATTTCCGTTCTAAGCAATTGTGCAAAACTTCGAAATACTGTTTTGATATCGGATATATTGAAACAACGTAATTTTAAATTTATTGCAGTATATTGGCGTATTTCGTGCGTAGAGGACGTAAAATAACTCTACATGTGAAGCTTATCTTTTGTTAATTTATAAGCGAGTGCGTATAATCGTATTGCCGTCTCTATATAAGCCCGTATGTGTACTTAGATTAAGTAAAGTTTGTGTGTCCCCGCTTATCGTACGCACACAAACCAAAATTTACACATGGCCGTATACGCGTGGTTTTACGTCAGTATATCCTACAATGTAAAGTTCGCATTCGCAAATCTCACTTACCCTTTCTACATGAACAAAGACGTTCTTTCATACAGAAAAGCCAGTATATATTTTCTGCTTTTTATTACCTTAATGAAGGCTTTATTAACAATATTCAAACTCTATTGTTTAAATTAGCACAATATCATAACTATAATTAAAAGATAATTTGCTATACAAAACTTTCAAAATCAGTTAAAAGTTTCTACATAGTAAGGCAATGAGATTTGCAACAGACATTATATAAATCATAGCATAAAATAACGACTTAATAAAATTAATATTAATAAAAACATCGGCTAACCCAGAATAAAAACTATTTTTTTTCACCTAAATACCATCTAAACCCACGTTCGTTTAATCCATCCTAAGCTCTCCACACAGCCTGCAGCTTCGACACGAGATCATGCAGCCACGACATCGTCGGCGCCGATGGCATCGCTTCGAATTTGCTCTCTCTCTCTCTCTCTCTTGCTTTAAAAACGAGACTCTAGAGCGGCTACTCATGCGCTGCATGCCGCGCTCACGTGCGGCTCTCTTTCTCTCTCTCTCATAAGCTTCGCTCGCGGATCCTGCTGCTACTGCTGTATGGACATTGCAAAACTGCGCAACTCGTGCGGCGTCGCGGCGGCGCGCGTCGATTATGCTAGCAGCGCGTGTGGCGGATTACGCGCGGGGGGGGGGGTTTCCAGCTTTGCTCTCTCGCGTATAACCTTGCATGTGTGTATACATATATATGCACCGGATTCACATCAAGACTGTATGTGTATATATGCACTGCTTTCGTATGCGTCTTGCATCGTGAGTGTGATTTGTGCATGGGACGCGTGTATGATGAAGCTGCAAGTATATATAAGGATCCTTTAACCCCGGAGTCCTCATTAATTTCAATTTTTATATAATATAAGAGAGGAAGGAGGGGATTTTTTTATGGGAAGATCTGACGTTCTGGGTGAGCTTTTTATGGGAAGTGAAAGGTTAACGTCTTAATTTTTCAGATAGCCAGGTGCGAGTAAAAGAAAGCTGGAGTATTCATAAAGTGAGGGATTTTCGGTTTTCGAAGGTTGTCAGGCGAGAGAGTAACGTTAAGGTTTTATATAGGGATAGATGGAGGAGAAGGTTTGATGATAGGATTAAGAGTTTCGACAATATGAGAGAAATGTAATGAGGACTCGATGCTGTCGCGTATCCGTTAACGTGTAATATGTGAATATACTTTGAAAGTTGTTGCGGGAGTGAAACCTGTTTTTACGAAGAAAATAGTGAATTAATGTCACGTCGGTTGTTAAAGATGAATATTAATAGTTATATTTTTCATTATTCAGACGTTTATATATACGCTTTAGGCTTTTGCTTCAATTTCATGCAATTGACGCGTTCACGGATCTCAACTGGCGGATGATAATTGCCGTAATTAAATTAAATTGCATTTCGACAAAAATTATTATTTCCAATCGTATAAGATGTAAGCCATCATTTAAAAGGATTTCATTAAAAAATTTCTTTTTCACGATGTAATATATAATATCTGTATAATTTAAAGTACCAAATCTTCAGGTTCATCGGCTTTAAAGCTCGCAAGTTGTTATCGAAAATCCTGAATAATTATCCGAAATTTTTCCATATTCTAAGGGATGAAGAAGAGCAGATATGGATAAGAGCAAAAAAAAAAAATGAGTATACGATGCCTTCAAATATCTGAAATGAAAAAGTTTTACATCTATATATATATA
>JAYJLV010000002.1:483235-511629 GCA_036873485.1 Torymus texanus | reverse complement strand
GAGTTAAGCGTTCGTTTTATCTCGCGCACGCAGATGGTTTTTTGTGATACGTATATATGTGGATATATAAATGCGGAAAGGAAATGGTCGTGACTGTTTTGAAGTTTATTTAAATTGTAATTGGTGTCTTTATGAAGTCGTTAAAAATGTATGATAATTGTGAATTGTACGAATTATACATTTATTTATTAATTTAAAATTAATTTGGTATCTCTGGATAATTGCATATTCGTTCTCCGTCATAATTATTTGTTTAATTTGTATGAAATGACTGAAATATTGATTAATTAAATATTTTATATATACGTTTCGTACTAAATGATGTAAAATTGATTTAAATATTAAACAGAAGAATAACGTCCAGCCGATATCATCAGTTACTACGCTGATTTGAGGAAACTTGTTATCTATAAGCCAAACAAATTTATTATTTATCTCAATATTATTAGTAAAATATACAAAGAACACATCGAATTAACACTCACTATACATATACCCACTAAAAACTCGCTATTAAATTGGCACGTTCAAAATAAATATTTCCCTTTCGCAACCAACCCACACCCTATACCCCCCACAAAAAAAAAGCCTCTCCCTTTTTACATTTGCTATTTCAGCTCCATCCGTCAACTCTCCTGGAAAAAAAAATTCAAGTTCAGCAGAACTCCTCTCTCCCTCCTCCTCCTCCTCCCCCACCTACCACACGTCTGCTATGTCTCGACTTGCATTTACCCAAACCGACACGTGTGTGCACACATATATACCTTTTCCTCCTCCTTCTTCTCTACTGCTACTACTGCACACGAGCGGAAGAGCCACGCCACGGGTAACTGCCATTAATAGGCGATTCGGTTATTTCGGGCGCTGGCGGAGTACTGTACAGAGGGCATGAGGAGAAGTTTCGAGGAGTTTTGCGGATTTCAGGGGAGAGAGAGAGAGAGAGAGAGAAAGAGAGGAAGTACACCACCCGCGCGATTAAATGCGACGGTCGATAAGACGAGCCCTAAGCCAATTAACCGTGCCCTTTTTCGTGGAGGCACGCGCCCGCTTTCAGAGCATTTTAATGGGTTTTATTGTAACAACTCCCTCTCTCTCTATCCTCTTTCAATATAAATCCTCCGGACAGCGCCCCCTTCGTCTTATTTTATTATTCCGGGCGATTAGGAAGGAGAATTATTGAAAAAGTATACTCGAGAACGCGGTTCGTTGTTTCCTCCACTAAATCTTTTAGCCTGCCTTTGACGTTGTGCTTTATAGGCGGAACTTTGTTATATTCACGATTATATAGAGGTATTTTAATTGTATTTCCCTTTGATAAGCAATTTCGTTTGTTAACGTTGTTATGACAGTGTATAAGCAATAATTTACGTAGTAATAATTTTCCATTGACGTGAACAATTCGACGATAAAAGCTACATTTTACTGTTTAGCTGGAATCGTATATATCACGTCGACGTGGTGCAACGTGTGTATACATATATTATCAGTATAAATTTTCTTTGAAAGGAAATAAATGCTGCGTATTCTGGAAAAATGAATGTATCATAAATATAAAAATAAAAGATCATGAATATTAAATCGAATAATTTTAACGAAGAACAATATCGAATTTAACGAGGCTGCGTGCGATCTTTTTCGACACGCGTATTATATACGCATTTCGCTGATTTCACTACATTTCCATTTATCCTTCGGAATATATATATACGATAATACGTACGAAAATATCGTTATAACTGCGTAATTATAAACGTTTATGTACGTTCAACGATGTTCACACCACATACGTTTGCCTGTTCACTCGCTATATTAATAAATTCCGCTACAATGAGCATTTCCGTATAAACGAATTAGAAACAATTCGTTCGTACGCGCGAGTGTGCAAAAATTGAAATACCTCGCCAGAACCCAATAACCGATCGTTTCTGCTTTGTACCGGTTAAAATTATGAGAGTAAACAAAGCGACTGACGTAGTATACAACGTAGCCAGTATAGTATAGCAGCAATCGGACATTTTTATCAGTGAAAACAAAGACAAGTCTCCCTGCGACAGCGCAAATATAAAAGGTACATGCAGCGGTAGTTGTTAAAGCAACGGCGGAAGAAATTTTTTTTTTCGGAAGAGCTGATAAAAGAGTCAATGGGAATTAAAAGCAGTTTCTACTGTGCCATCGGGGCTAAAAAATGGGAAGGTCGAGAGAGAGAGAGAGAGGATGCTTTTCGCTCGACGGGTAGCTCTTCCGGAAACGAGCCGCGAACAATACGGAACTTCCCCGGGCTTTAGCAGGAGGGGGAACAGCAGCCGCTGCTGCCGCCATTGCCAATTGCAATAAGCCACGCCGATATCAATCGAAAATCACTCGACCAATCGCCAAGTGCTTCCGGCGCTAGCGTTCGAAAAAAAAAAATTTAATTGCGACAAAAAAAATTTGCAATTTTCTTTTTTGAGTGGATTGCAGGTTCGATCGATATGGTCATTGCGAAAACTCCGCGATTCTTGGTTTGAAATAATAATTGTTTTTAATATAATGAATATTTCTAATGGATTCATATAAAAAAATATAAAATGATTATTATTATATCTAATTTTTTTTCTTAAAATCACTTACACTAGAAGTCATTTACATTTAAATATATTTATACGATTAATATTTAAATTACTATCTTATAATATTTAAATGTAAATGGAATGAATATGAATAATGTATATATAAATATTTCAATGTTGCACAATCAATGAATTCCATATTTCGTAAGAAATTTCTGCTCGTGTTAAGTAACTTTCGCGAAAAGTCTTAACGACCGGATGTATTTTCCGATTCTATTACCCGTGTGTGACGCATATGTGGAATGCTAAAAATCTTTCATGTAAGAGGTATCGGCACGATGTATCAATGCAACTGCGACGCTGGTTACTTATGTTTTCAAGGCCAGAAAGGTAAAATGACATCATAAAATGTCTAACACATAACTTGAAAATGAAAATATTTTTATATTTTATGAAAATACACAGGTTACATAAGGAACTAGAATGTTCTGGAAAGTATAATGGATTTTTGAAAAATGCTTTTTTTTTATCTTTTCAAAAAGCAAAACATATAAAATAAATAATGAACGCTGTAAATGTTGGATGTAAATACTTACATTTTATGATGAACGAAATGCAACATATTCATGCTTTCAATTTATCGGGTATATATTATAGTATAACAAAATTTTCCATTATTTCAAGAAAAAATAATATAAAAAATAAGAATATAATGTTGGAAATAATATTTTATCATCACGTATGGCAAACAGCTGATGTCAATAAAATAAGCAAGAATCTGTTTTCTCGGTAACATTCATGACTCATTGATAAGAATGAAATCATTATATTCAAATGGTAATGCAATTTCAAATTCTTCCATTTCTATGAAATTCTTATTGTTCAAAAGTAACGAATGCATAATCGATAAAGTTTATATAATTCAAGAATATTCCGTTGAAAGGTACACACGTATATAATTTACCAGAAATTAATGAAATATAAATGGAAATATTCCGCAAAGTTGCAGGACAGCCATAAGTATTGATTTTGCACGTTAGGGAAACGAGACGAGTATGGAATAATAAAATTCGACCAAGTGTGGATTTCATACGCGAACTATACGTTTTACCACTCAAAACAAAATTAAAACATCATTTTGCCTTTCAACCAAACTCCATAGTCACGTTTTCTCATTAAAAAGATGACTTCACGTACGCATCTTCAGCAACCTACACACAGACACATTCGGTTATTTATCGAAACATCAGAAAAAAAACTGACGGCAAACAAGTTCGCTGCCGGTAATTCACTTCCCGGCAACCTTGACATCACAAGACATAGCGCAGTTCGCTCGAACGAAAAAGAATAAAGCGCGCGCGAGGGGAAAAAAAACCAATATACACACCGGCGAGCAAGAGAACATTGACATAGATCTAAATCACTTGTGTATGTACGATCCATACGACACGAAAGCACTCGAGTATGAAATAAACGAAAGATAAGCAACATGCGAATACAGTGAGACCACTTACAAGAAAATATCGTGTGTATGTGAGATGAGCACGCCGGCGTGTGTACAACAGCAGCGGCTTGCTTCTATCTTCTGCAATACGTACGACACCTTCGCTCCACAGGTTCGCGCGCACGTATATAATAATACCTCCCAAAAAAAATCCTCTTCTTCTCCACTCCAGTCACAGCTCACACTATACGCGAAAAGTTACAACTACAATACCAAGCTTGTATATGTCATATACCATTACGGAATCATCAAAACGCGAGTCGCGCGTTATACATACATACAGCACAGTATACGGCTGTTAGCAGAAAAAAGCGCAAAACTGCGACAGTAGAAAAAGCTTGTATAAGTATATATGTACACGCGAAACGAAACATCGGCACACTAATATACAGGTATATAATAGGCACAATGCCGGCAGTAGTATATATATATATATATATATATCACACACAGTACAATATCACACACTCGCGGCGGTATCAGCGTATTATATATATATATACAAAATCCACGACGACGACGACGACAACGCGAGTCCGCGCGTGTATATAGCAGCACACTCTCCTCCTCTCACAGTCCGCGGTTATGAACTGACGTGTGTGTACGATACGTCGTCGTCGGCTACTCTCTCTCACTCTCTCTCTCACACGTTCGTTCGTTCGCTCGCTCGCTCACTCGCCGCCGCGGCCGCGCCGGGGAAGACCTCTACTACTACTCTTGCTCCGAAAGAGCTGCTGCTGCTGCTGCTGCTGCCGCTCTCTGCCTACCGCTGGCTTGCCGCCGTGTCGACTCGCGCATGTATATACATATACGTACACATCTATACCAGAGAGCGACGACTACGACGACGACGAGAGGTAGAGAGTTTGCTATATGGATCGTTCTCTGTGTGTGCATGTGCGCCGCTCCCGCGCATGTCTTCCTTCGCTCTCTCCCACTACTGTGCTGCGTAGCGCTCGATCCTGACTCTCCGCGCTAGCAGCAGCAGCAGCTCCTCTCACTCTCGCGTTCCCTCTCTATACTACTGTGGATGTATATATATACTATATAAGCTACGTTTTCTCTCACTCGCTCGTTTTATCTTTCGCACATATATAAATATACACGTATGTATATTATGTATTCTTCCTTCATCTTTCTACGAGCGCCTCCGCTTTATATCTCTTGCATTTTCTCTCTCTCGCTCGCTCTAGCGCCTGTTGATTGTACCGCTCGCACGGGCGCTCGCCGGTGCATCCAGCAGCAGTAGCAGCACACGCGCCAGGATAGGATAGGGTTTAAGTCCCCACCCGTACAGTCGCCTCGTATATGGTATATATAATCGAATTGAAGGATATATATGTATAGTAGAGACGTGGGAGGGTGGAGATGAGCCCTCCCCTTATGCGACGATAGGTGGCGACATCTCGCGATTGTAGCGTTTTTTTGCACGACTATTCGCGTTGTACTACTCTACGGTTACGGGATTTGCGAAATATGTATAGAGCGTGGCGTTAAAGGGGGATAAGGGAAATGGGAAGAAAATGTCGGTTTATTGAGATTGAGGGTATTGGAAAAGCGAGATGCGTTTTGCAAATTGGCTGAGGTGGCAGCTGGGTTGTTAAATATATTCGAGCTGTATAAATGGAAATTTATTGTTTTGTGTAATAGGACTAGTAAGTTTAATATTAATTTGTTATAGATAGTAAAAAGTATTATTAAACATAAGAGATAGATGTATCAAAGTAAGTATCCGAAATTTTCTTTCGTAGATTGTTCTATAGAACACAAAATGTTTGTCTATTATTTTTATGATTAATTTATTTTGGATTTAATAATTTGATTCATATTTATAATTCAACTTTGTACCTATTCACACAAATTATTACGTATAAATTTAAAACAATATAATTATATTTTATGCAAGATGAAAAGTGTAAAAGAATAACGTCTCATGAAAAATTTTGTGTGATATAGTGAATTATAGTTATAATAATGACATTTATTATTGAGTTTAATTTAATCAATATCAGCTTCATAAATCTATTAAAGATATGTAATTTTCTGGAAGCTTGAAAAATGCATAGCCTGCACGAAAAACTCACTGAAGTAACTAGCTAACGGTAAAGAAGATATTTCTGTTACCTAAGGTAGGCAGAGAAAATGTTCTTTGAAAATCCTACAGACTAATGTGAACATCTACCAGTATTAAGATTTCTTACTTATTTTTATTTATACCTGTTTTTTATTTAAAATAATTTGCATGAATTTTTTTTACTGTGCAAATGATCAGTGTGCTCCAATAATATTTGTTGTTAACTTTATTTTTAATTTTGAAAAATATTTAAAGACTTATAATTATACAAATTTATAATTATTTCCATACAGGTAACTAATTTTTGTTGCATCTTAAGTATCAAAAAAGATATATTACAACAGTTGATTATTCATCTATCAAATTAGCATTTAGACGATAATTTATCTCAAAAATAAAATCATTTGCTCCAAAATCTTTAATTAACGATGACAATAATTGTAATTAGTTTCTAGAAGTAAATATGTTCATTAACAACAATGCGATAAATTTTACTCATATCTAGTTTGGCTGATACGGAAGTAAACTGTATTTATAAAATATAAAGTTTAAGATTAGTATAAATGATTACAAATAGCCAAGTAGAAGCTAACGTAGGATAAAGCAATTGAGAATTTGAAAGCGATGACCGGCTTACTATAAATCTAAATAATGTTTCCTGTGATAATTATACCCTGTGCACTTATACCTATCTACGACTTACGATTCTATTTTTAATGCTACTACACAAATTCCTTATGTTTTCGTAAATAATAATGATGAAAAACAAAATATTGAAAATATTCCGTATTGTTTGTGTCTTTCCAACATCATGTGAATACAGCCTCAAGCTATTCATTTCATTCATACATTTGCTTAGGGTGCCATGGAAAAACGTAGGGAACCACGTAAAGTAAACCAAAGCCCCGAGAGTGAAGTTTGTGAAGCCTATAAATAAATTGCCGCTCCTCTGAGCCGCGCTTTGTACGCGGCCTGGCGACGCGCCTAAATGCGTAATTTGACCGTCACTTCTAACAATCGTCATTAAAAAATGAACTATTTAGTATTGTAATCATATATGTATTAAAAAATGCAAACGTAGTACGGCAATTGAACTGTAAATATTTTATTAAAATAATATACTAAAGGTTTTATATAAAAATGTTTATTTTCAAACGATAAATTGTATTTTACAATTTATAATTGTAATTAATGATCTTAAATCAAAATAAAAAGTGGTGTTTTTACTAAAAAATATTCAAAATATAAATCATTTACAATTTTTAAGTAAATTTTTAAAAGTATTAAACTTGTTGAAAAATTAACTTCGATAAGTCTATTGTACTATAAAACAAGATAAAGCTCTCGATATGACATAAATATAATAAGTCAGACTAATTGGGACAACTGCTTTTGCTAAATAATAAAAATAAAATGCTTGATATTGAGTATATCTTATCTTGGCAACGCGAAAGACAAGATTAGAATTTCCGTGTTTCCTGAAATCGTGAGAGAGACAGAGAGAGAGAGAGCTGTAAGGTGACCGTCAAAGCGACGTTTGTTTTTCTCGATTGTGTTTTTTAGGCACGCCATCTTGCTGCCAGCAGCTGAACTCCCCGCATATCGCGCCTCTCCCTCGGACAGACTGCGCGGAAATATCCAAGATGGCCGCGACGTCGCGAGTGTTCTAATCGGTGTATGACAGCGAGTCCGTAACGCGTGTGCTTTTTCCGCGAGTGCCGAGTCAAATTAAGCCGAGGATTCAAGGGTGACGACGGTTGTCCTGGCCCCCGGGGGGCTCGCCGACAAGAAGGTAAGCTAACCTGCGACCGGCACCGAATTGGACCGCCAAACTCCCGACGAAAATATACAGGCGAACGCACACACAGCGCACGCTACGTCTAGGAGACGAACGAGGTCTTGTTTTATTTGTTTTATCGCTGACTCGCGCGTTGTTTCACCGCGTAGTGCGCGTCCCACTGTGCTGCGGAAATATCCCTTGAGTGCATTGTGCGTGGTATCCATGGGTGACTTTTCCGTGTGGTGAAAATTTCGAAATTTTTTTTCTCGATCGTAAGCTAGTTTTCCGCCAACCCGGAACATGCTCCAGTAAAATTATGTCATCGATTGTTTTGATCCGGTAGTAGTGATCTATAGTTCGGCAGTGGTCCATTTTGACGTTTCTTGGCGATAGCTAATACGCAAAAGTTTTGTTGATGAAAAGATTTACGACTTGTTATCGCAGTGCTACAATTTGAAAAGGTTAGGTTCCTGTAATACTTGTGCCGAGTGTTGGTAAATAAGGTGGCGTTGTGTTAGTTCGGCTTTTCGCCGGGAGATGGCGGCTCAGTTCAGTTTATTAGAGTTTTATTGGTGTGCATTTAATTATACAATATTTTGACATTTAACAATTAATTTTTATAAATTACTATAGCTATCATAAATTTTTATTTAATTTTTCACAAAAATATTATATATTTAAAAAATTTTATTCACAGTTATTGTATAGCTACTTTTTATAAAATATCATACAGTTTATTATAATTTTTCTAATTCTAATATTTTGAAAATTGTTTAATCAAATAGAATAAAAACAATATGTTATAATAACGTGTATCCAAGAATTAACTTTATTATGAAAAAAATTGTTTCCATTAAAATTAACAGATAGGACTTCCAAGCAGAACAAAATATCCCATAAAGAAATTAAAAAAATGTTTCTTCCATACCACGATAATTCAACATCATAATTATAATTTTATTTAGTAAATCTCATATGGATAAGGAAAAAGACAGGGCAAGTGTCAAGTCAGTTTAGACCATATTTTTTCTCTAACCTTTTCTATTACCAAAACTAAACATTAAGGTAAAATACCCGATGGCGGGACAAAAACAGCATAGGGAAAAGTTCAGACACATAGTTTGAAACTATTAAGTGACATTTTCTAAATCTCTTCGATATAATAAATCAATTTTGTAACTTTTTTACTATTTAATACCAAATAATGTTTTAATACTATTTTTTATTAAATATTTTATTGTAAGTTCAAAGCTGTAAGCAAGATGATGCTATAGCGGGACAGCATAGGGTAAGACATGTTGAATGTTGACGCAATAACGGAACAAAGTTTAGAACCAATATCGGGATATGTGTTTCTAAATGTGTCCCGGCATTAGGATACGATAAAAATGGTGTAGGTAATGTTGGGACGAGATTCGTCCATATAACCATATCCTCGAAAATGTTCCCTCTATATTATAATGAATTCAATATTAACTGGAATACATAGTTAATAGCATCAACAATACTTAGAAATGCATATAGTTTTCGTACTTGTTGAAAATTGTAGTATTTTTTATTGTCCCGTTATTTCCCGGGTCCCGATTGTCCCGTTATAAGGGCAGATTTTGAATTTATCCCACAATTGGATATTTTACCTTAGTACAAAACTAATAATCTCAGTCGATAACTCGTTTATTTAAAAAAAATGTCTTCTTCCGTTGCTGGTGTACTAAATTAATTGCATTAGAAAATAACTATCAACTGATCTACATGTTAATTTATTTGAAATTTGGATTCTACTTCATATAAAATACATACCTTTTAAAACGTCTTAATAGTTTATTATAAATACTTCGTATAAAATAAGATTTTTCATTATTCTTGACACCTAGAATATTGGAGCTTCACACAGAGTTCTTTAATTATAGAATTTTCATTTTTAAAATTCAATAAATTGAAAATTCATAACAAACTTTTTCTCGTTGAAAATAATATCTCGAGATTTAGAGGTTATAACATTTTGAGAATAATTTTTATTTATTTCTGTACACATTTAAGGACTTTTTATTAATTTTATAAGTTACAGAAGGCTTGCTAAGTTTTTATTAAATTGGTCGAATTGAAAATAAATTAGTTATAATAATTTAATAAAAGCAGAATACCATTTTTAGCTACGAAATTAACAAAAATTAGGTAATTTGCAAAATGATTTGCAATCGCAAAAATGACTGTGACGTGTCTTAAATAACTAACCGAAATATACCTTAAAAATAACAGAAAAGTAAGTGGGAAATACATGTTTCAGTTCGCCTAAAAGGGTTAAGTATTTCGATCATATTTTTTCATTACTTAGATGAAATTCTACGTAGACCCAATTTTATATAAAGAACGCTAATTCAATTCCATTATTTCCTTTTACTATAGGGAAAAATTCTAAAATAGAAAGAATTTATTCAAAACGTGGTATTAGTTCTATTGCGTATGTTTCGTAGAATATTTAAACTGAAATAATGATTGTTCAATGTTTTTCATGAACTACATTCAAACCTTATAAATGCAATATCTTTTTGCAAGCCATATACTACGGTCTAGAAATGAAGAGGTTACTCGATGGTATACGTGAAGTTTAATGCTATAAAACAATAAAGTTTATGCTATTTATACCACTGTATGATCATTATTTCACTGATTAGATTTAGATTATACTTAATCTCACTATAAATAAATTACGAATGTTAAAGGAATGAAAACTCTTGAAGGTCAACTCATTCCGTAATAAGGCAAGTCACTAAAATTCGAATAATAATTTTATAATAATTTTATTTAAGTTTGTAATGTTGTAATTCGTGACAGTTTTTGTAAATTTAATTTTATTATTGGACTACTACACTTGGTATATGCTTCATATTTAGATCTACATAATTCACTAATTCAATCGAATTTTACACAGAGTATCTTATGCAGCCCACATTATTATTTTAGAACATTTTAGACGGACTAACTTTTTGTCGATCGTTTTATTGTTTTTATTTAAGAGTATAGTTTTTTTATACCATCATACTTTGTTAAAATCGATAAGTTGAATCTTGCTAATAACCGTAAAGAAAATGTTAATATTACCTTAAATTTCATCAAAATATAATTTTATAAAATTTGACTATTACATTATCATTATCGCTAAGAATACGTTCAGTTTATTATTTTTAGAATAGTATAATAGTAGAAATAGTTTACTGAAATTAACAATAATTAATTTGCACGGAAAATCCATTAATTAAAAAGTATTCAGATTATTTAGATTTATGTATTAAACTATTCAGTTATACATTATATTGTTGCACCGAATGTTTTCGAGCAATGCTTTTACTGCAAAACAGTAATCATAAATTAAAAAGTATAAGAAATATAATGCTTATTTGGCTCTGTATGAAATGATATTTATTCGCAATAAAAAGTTGTACTGTTTCCTTGTTAGTTTGAAAATAAGTGCCTCTTATCCCCGATAACAACAAAGATGTAATAAATACATCAGCCGCGAGCCCCCGACGTTCATTAAAATAAATCTATTAAAGTAAATATATTGACTCATTAGTTGTCCGAAACTCATAAAATTTTTCGCCACATCCTCCGGGAGAAGTCTCATTTAGCGTGAAATTCGAAAAAGTTCACGGTCGTTGGCGTGCGCGAGCTCTCCTCTCATTTCTCTCGAGAATCGACGTGTCCGAGCACACAACCGAGAGAGAGAGAGCCGGTTCCTCTTCTCCCTCCCTTCCTCCCTCTCTTTTTCTCTCTATCTCTTCCTCTCGGTCCCGGTAACTGGATAAGCGGCGTCGAATTCCGCGGGGCGGCTATCGCTCCAAAGGATTTCGGAATTCGTCGCTAAAAAGTGCAACGAGGGGATGGGTAGACCGAGCGAAAGAGAACGAGAAGGAGAAGGAGAGGGCGATAGGGTGGCGTGGCCAAGTCGACGGGGGTCGGTAAAAAAGGGCGCTGCCGGCTCGACACGTGCTACCGCCGAAGTGCACGGCGGTGACGGCGCACGCGAGCGCGCGCGCAACCGGGGACCACACACATGGAGCGCGCCGCGGGCGTTGGAGACGCGAGCATGCGACAAACCGAAATAACAAAACGGAGAGAATTCCTGCCTCCTCCTCCTCCTCCTTCTTCTTCTTCCTCCCGCCACGCTGGCCCTTAGCAGTACACGCGCGCGTCGGCGGCGGCGGCCCGTTCGGTTTCGGGACGATCAAGTCGCTCGGTTTCTTCTGGCCCCGCCGGACGAGAAATGAAGCCCCCGAGAATTCCACCCGGTGCATCTCTTTGGGCGAGAGGAAGAGAGAGAGAGAGAAAGGTAGAAAGGAAGAGAGGGAAAAAGAGAGCGAATCGACGATTGTCATTTATTGGAATCGACGCTGTAGCCTCCGCAGCCTTTGCGCTCTCTCGATTGCTCGCTCGACTTCTTCAATTCAATTATTGTTGTTCCTCCTGGATTTAAGCATTTTAAGACCTTGTGCTACACGCGGCCACTGCCAGTATAGTACTTAACCTCGAATGTTCAGTCGGGGCCATAAACTTCGAGGAGTGGTAGTCGCGATTGAGCGAATGACGAGCCGCCGTCGTCGTCGTCGTCGTCGTTCAGCCGTATAGTAACCGCGTGTCCCCGCGAAGAAGCGAGTTACAAGCTCGGCTTTTCTCATTGCTAATTCCACATTTGTAGCGAAAACGGTATTAACGCTTTTTGCCCGCGGGTTTTAAGGCGCTACGAGTGCGACTCGTCCGGGGGAAAAAGACGCGCGTGCGCGAGGTCTTTGCGTTGACTTGCCAAGTACCTAAGGCTCTTTACGATCGGCCAATATTCTCCCTGGATTTCTCGGCGTGCCTCGGTGCTTTTTTTTTTACTTGCCGCAAGAACTTTCTTCGTAATTCCAGAAAAATTACAATCCTTTGGCGCATCAATTTTAAAAGTTATGTCTTCCATATTTTTATTGCCGGTATGGTACGTGTGTGTATGTGTGCAATAAAATTTACGATGATCGATTTCGCATGGTGGTTGAATAACAACAAATTAATGCAGAAATTCTTGTTATTTATTTTCGATGTATATGCACATATATTAAGTAACAGGAGAAAACGTATATTATATTGCTTTTGGTGGTCTTTAAGCTAATTCACAATCATTTGGATGCTTCTAAAGCGATACAGTAGAAAGTTTAAAGAAATAATTAGATATCAAAGAAGATTATATAGAGTTAAAGTTAAAAACCCTAGAAACTAACGTGTTCTGCACATATATACGTTTTTTTCAACAAAAAATTTCAAAGCCCAGCAGGTACACATTAAGGAGACTTTGCTGACGAATAAATCACAAAGTACCGGTAATGGTGTGTACCCCAAAATTAAATGCCAATATTTGGAAACCACCAACAAAGTGCAGTATTTTATCTATTCGCACAGGGTATCATTAAAAAATTAAATATTTTGCGAGATCATCGTTGAGGAAGGAAGGCATAATTCAAGATATATCTATAAATCACCTTTAATTTAAATGCATGAAGCATTATGTAAAGGATCACAGATTGTATATTAAATTGGCAAAGGGAGCATTAAAAATTAAGAATTAAGAAAATTTAAGGTCGCTCAATCATAAAAAGATTAAGAAAATTGAAAATTTTAATAGCCTAAATTAAGACGCTCCTATCTGCCGATTGATCAGTCATTAAGGGAGCACGTAATTCTGAAAAATTAATTTTGTAAAGATAACGGGTTGCGCCATTTATTGGCTGAGAAGGGAACACATGAGAATCGATCCGCTTGCACGCATGCAAACGGGACGAATTGGTGGAATTGATTTATTCATAAGCGGCGCGACCCACGCAAGCAAGCAGTAACAGCAGCAGCAGCAGCGTTCGCACCTGCTTGCATACCCGTGTCAACCCGATACGATCACATTTCACGCCGTTTATTTTATTTTTCGATCTCTTTCTCTCTCTCTTTCATATGCGTGCGTGCGCGGGATGCATCTTTGGGAGATGCGCGCACCGGAAGTCCAATCTCTTATCGTATCACCATAATCTTTGGCCGCGATACGTTCTGCTCTCTCTTCTTCAAATCGATTTTACAGGCATCAGTGCCAATCAGCCAATCTTTTTGGGCTTTCACTTTTATTTTTGCTTTTCGAACGTGTGCGCACGCACTGCGCGCGGTCTGAATATACTTCACAACAAAGTATTGTGAGTATGTATTTTACGATCTGCATTCAATTATCATTACAAAGGTGACTTTAACTGTAACCCAAGTGTAACGGTTCCAATGCTATTTATCAATAAGTAAACCATTGACATTTTTCATTCTCAAATGGCAGTGTTCATAAAAATTTTAAATAAAATAATCACAGAAAGAAATTGATCTATATAATTACCGATCCTTGTACTTTGAATTAAATTTTTGGTAAAAACGATTGGTTTATAACAACGTTCGTAGATTTTCTACAAATATTAATTCTCGATTCTGGTAAACAACTTAAAACAGGGTTATAAAAAGATTTCAACTAGAAACGAAAGACTCGATGACAGTTATTGCTGCGTAGTCCAAATCGGTAACGAAAAGACTCGCGCCAGAAATACCATCAGGTTAGACCAGCGGCAGTTACGCTGCCACATCAATGGTAGAAGCTTTCAGAGCCGTACAGTCAATATCTCAATTTACGATTTACTTAACGCCCCTGTGCCTTAACGACCAGCCATCGCAAAGGTATAACCACAGTCGCGAAGATTCGACAAATCGTTGAGTTTCTCGCACCAGAGCATCGTTGCGGCTTGGCAAGAGTCCGCGACTTCAGCGACGCTGCAAGCGATTACTTAGGTCCGACTGTTGCATCGTCGTCGTCGTCGTCGTCGTCGTCGCTGCAGAAGTACGAGAAGAGTCGTCGTTGCGTAATGAGACAGGGACGAACGTTTGTGATGACTGAGCTCGGGAGATTCCGCGACGGGAAGAATGCACGTGGAAAAAAAAGAACGACGAGGTGCGACCTGCGAATAATCGGGAGCGAGGGTGTGTAATGATACCCACGCTTGCGAATCCGTCGACGCGACCAACTCATCGCTGTTTCTCCGTCTTTTTCTTCTCTCTCCTTCTATCTCTCGTTCTTGCTTGCTCCTTGCTCGAGATTTGGGTCGAAGCAACGCGACGCTTCTGGAAAGTCATCTTTCATCCCGGCCCGGCCTGAGGCACTTTTGTAAACAGACTCGTTAGAGCCGCCTTTCCCTGGCGATTTCACCCGCGCATCGCCTGGCTCTTTAGTGATTTGCCTTCTCTCCGCTTTATTCTGATTATTCCCCGGCTATGCTCGAACGCGCGCACGGAGTGCCAGGCAAAATTTAACGCAGAAACTCGAGTTCCATAATATAAAGGGGCTCGTTATATCCGTTTTTAGATGAACAATTAACTTTCAAAATAGATGTACATTAATTTATTTATAGTATATCAAGGATATTCGGGTGTATAGTTTCTTGTTTAAATCTTGAATTTCGTATTTTTTCTTAATAGATTGAAGCTTTAAATGGATGATTATTGTAATGTATATAAAAGTATTTTTTAGAAAGGATATGATCGTCGAATGTTTTGCAGATCAAAAGTTTGTAAATCCTTTTTTGAACGATTAGTCATTTACGAATTAAAGCAATTAATCGGTTTAGAAAGAAATGATAAGCACTTTTTAAGTTACCATTATTTGTTTGAAATATTTATGTACCTGATCTTTCAATGAGAATGCATATTTTACGTGCGATCTTAAATATTTTGATTGATTATTGAAAATGTTTTAAAGTTATTATGTATTACCAACGTAGTTACAAATCCTAATCGAGGCTAGATTAAAACTTGAAGGATTTTGTTTTGAACATTGCTCAAATTGTATGAATTACAAATATCTAAATTCTCAGAATAATTATATTTTCTAAGTATACATATATAAATGTACATACGTGGTCACTTATCCATGCACGTTTGACACTCATGTATATATAAAGAGCATTCCTGTCGTTTCATAAAATCCGTTTCCAATTCATATCACTCAAAATAATAATAAAATCGAAAGATTTTTACGTATAAGAAAAACACAGTTTTAGATACGACTGAAAATTCAAGCTGACAAATTCATCAAGGTCCTTCCGATAGCTTTTACAGTTCAGTGCTAAATCAATGCCTTGCTAAAAGTTGCCAGATAGCCGACGATATCGTCGACCTCGGCCTACGTTGACTCTTGCCAATTTCACGTAATAATGCGCTCTCGTAATCGTTACCAGCCAAAAAGCAACTTGCCAGAAACGAGCATATTTTCATACAACAGCTTGACAGAGATCTTCGACCGAAACGGAATGAACTATCGTATCCAGGAATTTCTATTGTATTTAAGACTTGCAGGCTTGTTAAAACTATCAAATGGTGCAAAAATGTTAATTAAATGGAATTTAGTTAGAATTCATAAGAACTATTTTATTCAAATTATATACGGCAAAATCATTAAGTTATTCTCTATATAAATTTCTATTGGTTAACTGATTTCAATAAATTCCATTTTATGAATTAAAGGATTTTATCAAGGATTAATTAACTTTATTTCATACGTAGCAGATATACGACAAGAGAAAATAATTAACCCTGGGTCGCAACTTTTGTTTTAGTTTTATTTATAAAAAATAAACAAAATATAATTTTTCTGCAACGCCTTTTTTCAATGTATTCATCTTACTGAAGACTGTCTACACAACAACATAACTATCTGGGCAATGCGCTTTATTTGTTTTTCTTCCACAAAAATCAACATTTTCTCAAACACTTTTAAATTTTAATATGAAGTACAATCTTGCTGAAAATACAATGAATATTATTCAATATTCCGGTTTGTAAAAAACATAAACTTATATATGCGTAAATATTAAAATAATTAAGATTTTTTCCTGTATATTTTAAGTTTATAACTTGTGCATCATATATTTTTTATTTATTCTCCTCAAAGATAATAATTTTTCTATGTGATAAATGTAAAAGTAGATCATTCAAGTAGAATTAAAATAACATGACTAGTCTTGTTAATTTTGTATTAGAAGGCCAGTTGCAATTTGTCAATTATTTTAGAAATGACTTTATAAGTATCTAATTTGTCACTTTCGTCACTTGGACCATTGAAAATGAAGTCAAGTAGGTCATGAGCTTTTGCAATGAAGTGAACTACTCGGCAGTAGTTGATGCTCGCGATATGGCAACGCTGTTCCGATTCATAAAGAGCATCACAGATTATTAGCAAGTGAGACGTACACCTTTTTGAAATGAAAACCACAAAGTCTTGCCAGTTGGAAAGATACTTCATTCACTGTATAGTATAAATATTATATATAGCGTTATTTCATACTTTATCTTCTTATATGAAAATTATTCCAATAAAAATTTTTAATTACCGAATTTTAATAGAAGCTACAAAAATACAAATAGATTTTCCTTATACATATCAAATAATAATGAATTGAAGTCATTAAGCTTTCTGAATTATGTGATTGTGTAATTTCTTTTTGGCACTTTTTTAACGGATATTTTCCCCTTCCTATTTTATAATCGTATGCTTCTATTTATCTTACATTTTCCTCGTCCAACTTCTCAACGTGTTACAATAGTGCTTCTGTCTCATTCTCTTACTTATGCGTCTGTGATCTAATTTTAAGCTTGACAACGATAATTTTCGACACCCTTTCATGTCAGTTTTTCCTGCTTCCCTTCCCTCTTGGTTACATACTTCTTCAATTAAATGTAACGGGATTGATTTGTATATAGACAACATACATTTATTCGATAGCCCTTATTACCAGCTAGATTTCGGCAAGTTTACCTACAGTTTTTGTAAATGAGAATTATTACGACCTAACCTTGACTATTGGACTTCGGAAACCTGTAACCTTCGAAAACTTATCAATTTAGATTCCGTTACAAATTGTTCCAACATAAGAATAGATCTGTTTAATCAAACTTGCAATTGATGAAAAAGAACTTAGATTAATGATGAAAGTATCTAAAAACGCATACAGTTTACAACTGTGCATTCTCTATGAAAAAGTTCAACTTACTATTACTAATTAAAAGACAGAATTGATTGCTGAAACTTTAAAAAACAGACAAGTTACAAGATGGTATCTTTTTGAAGTAGACTTTGAGCTGGTTCTTGCTTTTACTAAACTGACACACAACATACCTGTGTAGCAATTCCTTCATAATGAATGTAAGTTTTTCGTTTACTGAAGAGCGAAGAGCTTTTAGTCGACAAGAATACACAGCCTGTAGTGTTAATTTTTCCATACAAAAACTTGACTTTTATTTCTCTATCGTAGCTTCATTTCCGCTTGACAGCTGCAAACGTTTTATGTTATTTCTTGATAAACTAGTTTAAATCTATTTAATTCGGGAATGCGTAGTTTATTGTTTCTTGATATCTTTAAAATTTGATTCACCATGTGTCACACTTAAATAGTTTCAGTTAAATTATTAAAAACTTAATGTGAAAATATTTCATAAACTTAATTACTTTTCATACATCGTTAAAATAGTTATCATGTACTTTTAAGAGGTGCTACGTTTATATAAAAAATAACACTTTTGAAAGTCCGTACTATCTAATGTTTATTAGGTAAACTATCACACGCCACCGGTTTGTTTACTTCTGCTTGTTTTTACACTGCAATAGTAAATTCATTTACGTACTTTACGGTTATTCAGTGTATAAATTCTGGCCGGTCTCTATGTGACAATGAGCATTAAAAAGGTATCAAAAAGGTGTTCTCTATATTTAAACAGAAAACTTGCACTTTGATTTTTCTTATATATCTGTATTACATTATACTTTTTAATTACCCATACAATCCTCTAATTATTTCCACTACCATTCTCGTTATTCTCCGACACAATGTGTAATTCAATTTTGTAACGGTACACAACTGCATTTTATCCATCTTCCTCGAGCGCCAAAATGCAAAACGACCAAACGAAGATAACCAATAAACGACAGAAGTAATTACGCGCAAAAAAGTTTTATCCTCGCATTGCTGACGCTCTTCGCCTCGACGATTTCCACAGTGCGCTTGTATTTTTATTATTTATTAAAGCCTTTAATCTGTCATTCTCCACCGCCCGCAGCTTTCTCTTTCCTCGCTCCTCGCGGCAAAGAATCATCTCTTTTCGGCACAGCAGCACTATATACTCCTCCGCATATGCACACCCTCGCTGGCTTTCTCTTTTTTTCGCGCGCGTCTGACTCGTCTCCTCGTTTCTTCCTCAATGCTGCAAAAAAAAGAAACGTGAAAGTTCGTTTTTGCGCGCAGAAAAGCTGGAGAAAAAAAGACATGTGTATAGGGCAAATGTCGTTCTCGAGAAGATATATAACAAAATAGAGGCGACATTCTCGTTCAAGATTATATACCATTCTTTATGAATATAAGCGGGTGCGTGTAAGAGAGAAAGAGAAACTACGTATTTCTGGCCAGAAGTGACTCATTTCGTTCTTTTCCTCTCCACACCCACCCAATCGCGTGTATAGAGTCGCGCGCGTTCTCTCGTGGCCGGCGGTTGCTCACCTTCGCTCACGCGCGTCCTCCTTGCGTATATGTTTTCGCGTATATAGCAGCGTATATATTACGCAATATGCGCCGAGAGCAATCCGATGCAGCATTGCAACGTGTCTTAAGAGAAAGAGGGAGGGAGAGAGAGAGAGAGAGAGAAGATGAGGGAGCGAACTTTCGGGCCTGTTTTACATCTCCTCGTGTACCGTACGCGAAGGTTCGCGGAAAAGCATATTACGAGCGCGCGTCGTTGCGCGTGGACACACGTTGCTGCCTCCTCCTCCTCCTCTCCTCCTGGCTACGTCAAATGGATACACACAACATATCACGCGTCTTCGCGTCATCTTCATCATCTACGTTGCTGTTGCTGCTGCGGCGGTGGTGGTGGCAGAGATGGCGGTGTATAACGCCCGCCCGCTTAAATAATCGACCTGGTTTATATTTAATCGCCACAGAGAGAGAGAGAGAGAGAGAGAGAGAGAGAGAAAAAGAGAGAACATGGCATTTTATAACCTCAACTCTGCTGACGCAAACTTCTCTTTTAGTTTTGTTGTCCGCGGTAGCAGCGGTGGCGGTGGCGGGGCTCACACTCGTTGTGTGTTTTCTATTTGTCACGGTTCTTTATTAGTACAGTCACTGCGCTTACAGTGATTTAGATTGGAATATACTTTAGCGCGCCAGAGACAAGCCACGAGATCGTTGCCGAAGTAGTTTTCTTTTTCTATTATTGAGAAGGATAGTTTTTGGCGCGTTGCTATAATGCTCGTCGTAGGTATGGTGATGATTATAATGAACAATCAAGCTTTTCTTGTCTCTTATGCAAACAAGGAAAATAAGTGGCACGTGCAATGGATTATTATGTTTTGATAAATGTTTATATATTCTGGTAAATAAATAAATAAATAATATTCGTCCTATTCATTTACAAAACATATTAAATTTAAGTATCGCGGTTATATTTATACTTAAAAATACATTAAATTCGCGTTACACGCAAAAATTTTAAGAAAGCGAAATTTTCACGATCGCATTATCGATCTTTTGCGCAAGACCAATATAAACACCAATGGTGGCATTAATTGAATTAACCTTACACGTGTAACAAATTGTTATCATTTTGACGCCCGAGAATGGAATTCTAAAAAATGAGAAAATAAAGTATCAGCCTACAGTGAACGGTATATTATATACCCACATTATATATACGTGATTGTAAAAAACTTTTACCGATCGCATTGGCCCTGAATGGCGCCAAAATTTAGAGTCAGCCGTGTTTACGCGTCGCGTAAGTGCGCCACTCGAACGAGTGCCGGTAAATCGATAATGAACCTTAAATTAAAGCAAGCCCGAATAAAAGACGAAGGCGAAGATACATATGAAATATTGCAGCAAATATCAACTTTAGACTCGTCGGCCCTGACCGAGATATAAGCTTAAGGCGACATATTCACCCTAATAACTTTTGAGCAGTATGAGTCTTACTCTGTGTATATGAGGATAAGGAGTATGCGACAACGATGACGATAATGACAAGGAGGATGATGATGACGATGACGATTGATGCGAGTCTCGCAAAACCCAAGCAGCGCGCACGGCTAATCGAGCACCTTGTACGTCTCTCGTACACAATGAGAGAAACGATACAGATTAAGGTTCTCTCTCTCTCTCCTCCTTTATGTAGTCAAACGAGATTGATGTCGCACTTTCGTGCAGCATGAGCGACGGAGAGGAGAGTGTCTTTTCAGCAGCGCCCTGACCCCTTAAACGGTTGGACAATGAGAGAGAGAGAACATATCGGTGTGTGTATGTGCGCGGGCGACACTTTTACAATGACGTCAGCCGTAAACACATCGTACACACTTGTGTTTATCGTGAGTCACGCGAATTATCGGCTACGATCAGTGCACTGCGATAATTCAGAGTGCGAAAGAGGGAGAGACAACAGAAAAAATCGGCAAGCAACGAAGAAGAGAGGAGAGTATGAGAAGCTACGATTAAATTGTACCCGGTGATCTGCTCACGGCGCCGTACACTTGCGAAATTTATCTGCCGTATTAGAAAACGCGTGTGTGCCATTTGTACCTCCATTTGTACCGCCTGACACTATGATGTATAAGTGCTGCTCCGGTGTGTCCAAAAATAGAATACATAAACAAACGTTGATGCAACTTGGTTTGCCAACAAAATTTACGCTTTTTTTTCTTCTCGTATCAATTATTGAAACTCTCGCCGATAAAGAGCAGTTTTAAGTAAAAATAACTGCAATTTTGATAAAAATAGTATAAAAAAAAATAAGATACCAAAATCTGACTAGTTATAATGCTTTACACGAGGTTTTGTAATAACGTAGATGTTTTACCAGACAGTATGGTAATTTTCACAAAGTTGTTCGTAATTTTTGCTAATAAAATGCTTCTCTGAATGCGCGCGTTGCGTTATTTACATGTCATTTCACTTTAGATAGTTTACGAAGTTTACGACTATAAGCATAACTCGGGAATATTGATAATGGTAAAAGTTGCCCGAGAAAGAGAAAGAGAGAGAGAGAGAGCAAATTGAATCTTAAGTCATCGATGTATTCAGTGAAATTTCAATTTAGCATTATTGCGAAACGGTACTCACAAGAAGCCCGTGTCGTAAATGGAGTCGGTCAACTGACTAACTTAATTTTTACCTGATAGAATCATTACGTCCAATCGACCGGGCAGCAGCAGTATGAAATTGTTAACATGAATATTAAATTATTATAAGGTGTAGCATATATACGTGGAATGGTTGTATAGCAATATAGTACATATACGATCCGTCATCGATTACAACCGGTTTCATCGATTGAATAACAAGTCAACAATACGAATCGACGGAGCAAGAGTGAGCATGCTCCATTCACTAATCGATTAATCAGGTTAAAAGTGTCTTTTAAAATTGTTCCTCCAAGACAAACACATTTGTAACTCTCTCTCTCTCTCTCTTTCTCTCTCTTGGATTGCAATAACGCACCAGACTTTATTATTCTCCGAGCGATTCCTCTCTGCACACACACATACACACACAACATAATCACTTTATCTCATTGGAACTCTTAATACCTCTCGAATACGCATATATATATACGCACACGCAAAGATGAAATGCAAATTCAATTAATAAAAATGCCGGCGGACCACGATATATATTCATGCTGTTGCTGCTGCTGTTGCTGTTACCACTGCAGTCGGCAGCCATAAACGTCTCTCACCTTGCGCGCCCGCTTTCTCTCTTCCTCTCTCTCCGCCCGCGCGTCTCCTCACCGACTATAACCATTTGCATCGGCACACGCGTCTGTCTCTTCTTCGTTTTTTGGGTTGACGAACCCCTCGAGAGCATTTTTAGATCGTTTCTCTCTCTCTCTCTCTCTCTCGCGCGGAATTCCAACAGAGAGAGAGAGATTTTTCCGCGCCCTCGACTTATAACGCGCTATGCTCGCACGCCTGCGATATTAAAAGCAGATGCCTTTAGCAGAGCAACGAATTTATCTTATAAGATGGGAGTTGAGAGGAGCTTTGACGGGTGCGCCCGCACTTGCGTTGACAACTTATCGCATCCGCGCTGCGACTCTACCGCAACGGTGGAGTGTCACGGAAACGGAAGTTTCTTTCGGCTCTTGTTGTTTTTTTTTTTATCGTCGGGGTCGAAATGCACTTGCTCGTTAGTCATTTTTACGTAATATTGCCGGTAGTTGACATTTATAACTGTATTTTCCGTATTATGGTGAAAACCATATATTTTGTTATTAAATTTGTGAGTGAATAGTTTAAAATTGTCAATTTTAAGGGTACTTCAGTTTATCTAAAAATAAGGACTTTCTGCCCTCTATAGCATGAAAAATAAGATGCATTTTAGATAGTTTTCTCTTAACCATATACCATAACTTTTCGTATGTATACAACACAGAAAGTGTCTGCAAAAAATAGACGATACACGGGAACTTAAGTAGAAAATAGCCAAGCTTGGTCAGACGTAAGGAATGAATCCATATATTTATGAAACGCTGTAAATCTAATGCTATCCAACTAATGCTATTTTATTTAAGAACCATACATTCTATATCTCACCAAGGGTCAGTACGAAAAAGTCTATAACGAAAAGCTCATTTAAGGCACAATTCACACTATAGGCGCCTAGTAATAGACACTTGAACGTTACCGCTCGAGCTTACGCACAAAAAGGTCTCGTTCTCGCCTCTCTACAGTGCACGCGCGCGTCTCCTGGGACTGTTATTTAAAAATCGAGGAAAACCTCGCTGCACAACCACGCTCCGTTCTCTCTCTCTCTCTCTCAACGGGAGATTTAGGTTGCCGTACTGCTGCGACTGCTATACCATGGCCGCGAGCGCGAACGTCGCGTCGACTGACACGTCATTAAGCAATTGTTTTCGGAATAATATCGCGCTCTCCTTCTCTCTCTCTCTCTCTCTCTCTGGCAGGCACGCAATCCGCTAATTACCCGAAACAGTCTAAAGAGTGGCCCGCGGGTATGCACCACACTCTCTTTCGACCAAGCGACAGAGCAACGCCGACGGAACTTGTGCGCGCTTGCTCTCACTTACGCGTCCACGAGGGATCTGGGTCGATCTAGAAATAACCTCGAATGCATTCAACCTCCTCCACTCTCGCTATAGCCTAGGCTAGAGCTACTGCTGCTGCTACTGCTACTATATGTCGTACTCTATCTCTCTCTCTCTCTCTCTCTCTCTCTCTCTCTCTCTCCGGGAGGAGGAAAGAGAGTCGCATAGCAATAGCAGCAGTATAGATCCCTGACGGCGCGACACCACCCGCGCTCATTCAATAAAGTGCCGACACGCGCTTGTAAGCCCCACGCGGCTCTTCCAATCGAAATCGCGGCGATTGCTGTGCTAGCCACGCGACGTAACCCGCTTTCTCATTGGCTGAGAAAATCTACTCGGCGGCACGCCGCTGTCTAGGCCTCGCCTAGATAAACATCCATGAACGATTTGTAGAAATTGGACCGATATACATGAGTGTGGGGATTATGATTTTTTTTTTTCAAGAGGGGGAGAGAGACAGACGTTTTGTTTCTTTTTGTTTTCGTCGCAGATATATAAGAGGGAGAGCGACGGGTTTACGAAATAGCCCGACGAGACGACGACAGGGAGACGCGATGCACGTGCGGTTACGCGCGTTTGGCTCTGTCGATTTCACGGATAATTCTTCTCTCCTCCTTCTACCGCGTTTCTCTTGTTCTGTTTTTCTCTCTTTGCTCGTTTCTTTTCAAAGTGCCGTATTTTTGATCGTGAATCTCGAGTTAAGCTATACCTATACCGATTTCTTATTTTTATTTTAGTTTACGTAAATAGAGATTTTGGCTTGTGTATATACGCGGTGATAATTTGTCGGATTGTTTATTCAAATGATTATGTGATTAGAGGTTAATTAATTAGTATATTAGCCGACAGTTATGGTTTACTTACGTCAGTAAGAACAGTTGGAATAATATTTATACTATTATTAAATCATCGTAAGGCTATCAATTTTTATATTCTAAATAAATCCTATATAAATATAATAAAGTATATATTTTTTTAATATAAAATTAATTTACAGTGTATAATAATACTGTTCAGGATCACTGTAGAAGTTATAAAAACATTTTATTGTAAAAAGTATTAACTTACGATTTAAAAATTAATATATATTAATATTATTTGAAATAATGGATAAAGAAACATTTCTAAAAATATTGACTTTATTTTATAAAAAAAAGTAGGTCTTCCATTTTTTATCGCTCCCCCAACTCTAAAGTGCACATATTGAAAATTTAGTTTTCCGTAATATTGCCTAAAATTTTAACCGCACGTAAATAATAGCACTGTCTAAACATTGGCGCAATTCCAGCGAAATTTACGGTTTCAAAGCAGAGATAATTACATTTAAAGTTGGTATTTTTAACACATGTAACATAGGTGAAGTATTTACTAAAACTAAATTTTTATTTATAGCATTTAAATACTTTTATAGAACAAGTTACGAGTGGAAAGTTATATGGGACGTAAAATTGAAATACCGATAACATAAGAAATACTGAGCTGCATTTATGATGACGACTACATGACAAGATATATTTTAATTATAGTTGCAATACAATATACATTCAACGTTAATTTCAAAAGCCTATACGGGAAAAGTTACATAAAGATTTTTATGTTAAAATAGTCTCGCCGAAAACGGAACTAATAATGTTTCAAAATACATTTGTATTCTTAAATTTGTGTCGCTTCAAAACAATCTTAGCACAAAAGTTTTAGTCTGGATATTTAAAACCAGATTTTTGGGAATCCCAAGATCAAAGGTAGAATAGAAAGATAACGTTGTCTGTCGTCACAGCATCAGCGCGGCGGCAAGTGACAAAATCATCGTCGCGGCGACGGCAACTTCTCTCGTATTATATGCGTCGGCGTTATACACAGCTCGCGTACTTCTCTCTCCCGCGCTTAGGAAAAAGAATCTCGTGCCATTGGCCCGGGACACGACAGCGATGTTTTCAACCCGAGGCTAAAAAGTTTACCAGTCCCTCCGAAAAAAATAGTCTCCAGGCCAAGTTTGTCCCTTCTTTTTCAATCGGTGTGCAAAAAGACGATTGTCACAAAAACATGCATCATCCATTCGATGAATCATTGGAGACTGCGAGAAGAGAGAGAGAGAGAGAGAGAGAGAGTACATAACAGTTCGCGCGCGAGAGAACGCGAGGGGTGAGATCAAATCGTCGCGCACGAATCCTGTGGCAGTTCGCGCGCGCGCGCGGCAGCTGTCGCTTTGATTCACTGCTTCCTGCGCCCATCGTCGTATTTTTGTCGACGAGCTTCCCCGTTTCTTTCGACGTCTTTTTTTCTCTCTTTCTCTCTCTCTCTCTCTCCCTTCTCTTCGCGCCCAGTCTATATCTCTCGTCTTGTTCGCTTTGCTCTCTCGCACTCGCGTCTCTTCATTTAAAAGCGCTTTATTATTCCATTTTCAATGTAGCGCGACAGCGAACGCCCAAATCAAAGAATTTATCTGGGGAATTTTAAAGGCTATCTCCAGCGTTTATTAAGTGCCTCGTGACACGTTCAAATTTTCCGGATTATTCGAACTGGAAATACATTTAGTGCTAATTTTATCAAGTATTTTTTAACTTACATTATGTTCTGTTCTGACTTGAATCGAATATATTTGATATTGACATTAAAAAATAAATTAAGATTTTAATTGTTTTCGTTATTAAATAAACATTATATTATATGTAAACAATATTCTATATAATCAGTTGTGTTATTAATTTGAAATTCTTTTTTGTTACAGGTATGACTTTTCTTCAGATGTATAGACTTCTAAGAGTTACCCTTCGTGTAAGATTGACAATGGATTTTTAATATTATATATGTATTTTAACTAAGATAACAATCAGTAAATCCGTAAGGATAATGCTTCCATTTTTGTAAGCTTTTAAAGCGTATCCCTGTAAATAATATTCAACTGAATCCAACCTGATTCGAGTTGTGGTCAGTCTGGAATCACCTTGAATTGAGCTGGAATTAAGTGAAATTCATGCACCTAACGGATTTCGTAAAATTATTAATTCCATTTAAAAAAAAAAGTAAACTTTAAATATTATCGAAACCAATCGAAGTACGAATCTACTCTACTTGGCTTCTTTCTGATAGTTATGCTATTTGTACTGTTGTAAAGTAAAAGCTTTATTCCATTTGTTAAAGGAAAGAAAACAGTATCGTTTACAAAATATTACGAGGTTCTCAAGTCATTTAAAGTCAACAATTTAATGTACTTTAGGCTATAAATTAGAAAATTCGTCGCATCACTTAAATTTTTTCCTTCACTGCCATTTACGAATAGCAAGTAACTTTACAGGCGTTTTACTATCTCATAAATAAGAACTCGAGCGAAAAATTCTGAAGGGTGTTTGAAAAAGAACCCATAAGAAACTCAACTACACAGAACTTGACTATATTTTGGAAGTGGGGAAAAAAGCACGCCAAAACTTCACGCGAAAGCAACGAAATAGGAAAATACAGTACAGGCGCTAGAGCGAGGCGAGATTTAACGAGCGCTATTATGACCTAGTTGTGCTCGACATCGGGTGCATAAATCCTGTGGGGACATTAATCTTTCGCACACGCGGGGCGGTGAGCAAGCGCATTGCACTAGGGATTCTTCACCCACTTCTCGAGGGGCGAATTCACTGTGACATCTTGTGATTGTTGACGTTTTCTGCTAATCCATACTATTGCATATTTTCTGTTCGCGTATAACTAACCAAAGTGTTCTTTGAGTATTAAGATGATCATATTTTTATGTTTTAATATATTTTTCGGGGTAGCTGATCTACATTATTCGTGGGCAGCAGAAAATATTGTTTGAAAATATTGCGGACGACATTAAATTATGGTAGAGGAAAATAATGGGGTTATTTATCATATTTCAAATTATGAAATTGTTAGAATGTTTGTAAACAGTAATTGTTTGGATTTATCCCTTGCTATTTATAAGATCAGACAAACGTTGTCATAATTGAATAGGCTCGTAAATGAAGCAGCGAAATTAGATTAAGCTGTTTTTATGTTATGATGAAACCGCGTGAAACCCACATAGTTTGCACGCATCTTATATATGGAACCAGGAAAGTTCTGATGAATACTGTTTTGTTAAGCGTAAAATACGTTCGTTTTCGTCTAATAAACGATTTGACACCTTTTATGTTTATGTAATAGTCGTTAAAATAAAAGAATTTATTCTTTCAATAAAGAAAATCGAATAATATTTTTATATGTATTCGCCTTAATTAATTATTGAAATTTAAAACTTGATTACATGTTAATTAGATAGAAAACTTTTTTTATTGTGGTTAACTAATTTTT
>JAYJLV010000002.1:417668-483135 GCA_036873485.1 Torymus texanus | reverse complement strand
TTCTCCTGAGCAGTTTGGTCGTGCCTATAATGGAAAAACGAAGTTTTTGCATAACGGGGGATACTAGTTTTAAATATAGAAAATAAATACTGTATTTCGTAAACTCAATAAGATCATGGCAAGTCACGAAGGAACAAACTATCTTAGCTACAGAATTTTTTTTATGAATCGACTGATTACATATGCATATTTATTTAAAGTACAGTTTTACTTTATCACGTGTTACTTTCCATACATATTTCATGCAGAACTCAGCTTTTACATATGCATACATACAGAAGGTCCCAAATAATGAACTACATAATTCATTTTTAAGGATTTCATTTCTCAGAAATAAAAAGTGACGAACGGGCATAACATATCATTTTTCACAAGTGTTGATAAGAACCGCGACACTATCGCTTTCATATAAAAGACAACATTTGAGATACCATAACAAATGGGAAGGGCCGAAAGATGGTACAATATAAAAAAATATCTTCGTATCCGCAGTCTTATATATGATTTACCGCCCCTAATTAGGTTAACTCCACTCAAAAAATTCCACACACTACAGAAAGAACGCAACGAACTCCGCACGGGACTTAGCACGAGCTATCCACGGCACGCGTGCACGCATGCTTCCGTCCGGACGCGGTGTCTCTCTTCTCATCCCGCAGGGTGATGCACTTCGTTTTTCTTTTTTTTTTCTTTTCTTCGTCTTCCCTCTTCTTACGCGGCAGTGAAAGAGGCTTGCGCAATTTGTCGCGAGAACCCTGAGGAAGCGTTGCGCAATGGAACCGCGTGAGGAACTGCAGTAGAGAGAGAAGAGAGAAGAGAGGAAGAGAAAAGAGAAATGTGTCGTAGGCGACAACGACGATGTAGCCGGGAGGGGACGCGTCGTCGTCGACGACGAAGATTAATTCGGAGATAATTCGCTTTCGGTGGGGGAGGGGGAGGACTTATCCAGCTCGCTTATCTGCGCATGCGTGTTCAATTTCACGTCTCTCGAGGCGTAGAAGGCGCGTTGGTTGCAGATATAAAGCGAGCGAAGGTGTCTGTGCAAGTCCTTTTGAATTATGCGCGACGCTTATTAAATGAATGCGCTGAGGGAGGAGAGAATTGTTTCGGATGAGGAAGCCATTGTGCCCGGATGCGCGGTACATTGTTTCGAATTAGCGCGGAAATTATTTACTGTTGATTAAGCGTACGTGCGGCGTTAAGTTTTGCATAACAGGAAGAATATATATTGCCATACATAATCATGTGATGGTAATTTTTTTTATTTAATGGTTATGGCTGTAACAATATAAAATATTTGTTTGTGTGGTGAGTACCACATTACCGGTTTTAAGTGATTTGTAGCTTTTACAAATATTGTATAGAATAATTGTTGATCTTCGCAAATGTATAAATATTTAATTATAGTTATTTAATGTATACTTTCATTTGGCGTGGAGATAATCTTGTTTCTTGATGAACGATGGTTTATGTCTTAGTCATCATCTTTATACTTTGTAAACACAGTTAGTATTGTTTAAAAGTTAGTGTATTATTGGGCAACTTAGTAAATGAATTTCGAAATATATGTTATGATTGTTACAAACGAACATGACACGTCGTGTCTATTGTAATGATATGCTTTATAGTTTTATGGATGGATGACAAAGGATTAAATCAATGGTAAACATTGTTTCACCTTGAAATTATCATTTATACATTGTTCCTCTATAAAAAGAATTACGGCTTCTGCAAAAAAATGATTGAATCATCCAAGTTTCCTCTCTCTCTCTCTCTCTTTCTCTCTCGCTCCCGCTATAGTAGTTTGCTCAGAAAAAGTTAGAAATCGAGCCCGAGGACGAGCGTTTGCAATTCTCAACGTTTGAAAAGAATATATATATATATATATATATATATATATATATATATGAGTCTCCTGCGAAAAGGCTCGCAACCCACATGTGCTATATGCGATTGTTAGACTCGACACCACGAAGATGATGAAAACGAAAATAATCAAGTCTCACCAGGGATGGTGCGACGCGTAGCGAGAAATGAACTCGTGAGAAAACCGGTCTCTTCAATTGCGTTATCAGTTGCAATTGTCCGCGCTGAACAAGGACCGATATAGTCGTCATCGGGCTCTACGACGAAAACGGACTTGAGTCTCCCCCTAAGGTGAGCACCTCTCTCTGTCTATCTCTCTCGGTTAGTATATAGAAAGTAATGGGCGCACGCAGAGAGACAAGTAGTATTGCTCCCTTAGAGCACGAATGGTCAGCCATTCGCGCACGCGAGTGAGTTGCGCCACAACGGTGCGCAATGGCGAAGGCCGTTCTAGGTCGTGTTGTCGCACTTTGCCTCTTGCCCAATCATCGATTACGTCATTAAATTGATCTGTTTTTTTTTGTCGTTCTTGAAAATCATTTAAACGCCAGGAGAGTGGCAGGCGGCTCAGCGCTTGGAGAGTGAAGAAAAAAAAAGGCGACTCGTCTATTCCTGGAAAATTATACGAGGGGAGAATATTATGAGGCAAATTAGCTACCTTCTTTGGGCAAGACCTTTACCGATAGAACAAACTCGACTCTCGCGGGGAATGAAAATTATCGAGAAATCCAATGATCTAGATTCGTGAAAGTGAATGTTTATAAAGCGAGCTTATTAAAAATAATTGTATAATATTAGTTTATTCGTCACGCTGAATTAATTTTTTAATTATAATTGCTTCAATCAATTAAGAATTTTATTTGAATTGAATGTTTTTTTCCTCATATAAGTTTCAATTTTTACGGTATATTTTATTATGTTTGAGTGATAAATAACCACGCGTGTAAGACATTTTTATAAAACTGCAAGTTACAAAGAGTATTTTTTTAACGGATTTCCTTTTCCGCGAACTCGAGTTATTTCTGTCCGATGTCCGCAGACAATCAGTGCAACTATAAAAACGACGACGCTGCTGCTGTTCTTGTACGTTTCGCGGTACGTAAAAGCACCGTCTAGTCTAAAAAAGAAATCAAATAAACCATAAATCCCAAGAAAGTGGTATTTTACGTCGTCGGCTTATTCATTTAGAACGCGCAGGCCGAACGTTAAAGAAAAGCATCTTTGCTGAAAAGAAGAGCAGCAGCAGCGTCTGCATTTACATTATTCACGCGCTCAGGTCTATTTCAATGGCAATAACGGCCGCAACGTCTTTTGCGGTTCGCTAGGTCATGTAGCAGAGCTGAGCGCAGTAGCAGTAGCAACTTGGTGCCGACGAGAGGAGACTGCTTCGGTCCAGCACACATAGAGGCCATCTGTTTGGTTTTAGCGTCGTCGCAAGCTTGTATAGAACATGCGTAGAGAGAGAGAGAGAGAGCACATGACGTCACGGACCGCGCGGATGAATAAACCGAGACAGGGGGCCGAACAAGCCACCTCGACGCCAGAAAGAGAGAGAGGGTATAGTAGTTTTCATCTAGCTATGGCGCTACACACCAATAGAGCGCGCACTGCGACGGCTTTTACGATGGCTGGCCTGTGCGAGCTTGCGCGCCGGAAATGATGCATGTGGATGGGAGAAGAGAACGGCCTGATTTATCGGTGCGCTCATTGTCTAGATGCTGCGGTTTGCAAACTTTTCGAGATTGTGCAGGATTTTGTGTTTGCGTTGTATAGTTCGTTAAGCTTTCTATCTATATAATTTATATGCGAGTATTATATTTTCAATAGAAATGAGATTTTGGTAGCAAATTTTACTTCATGGGTAAAATATATAGTAGTTTTATGGAACATTTGTCATTCTAAAAGTGCAAGTATCGTACATAAAATGAATATAAAATATGCAAATGTTTATCGATAGAATTCATAATGTTGCAAAAATTCTTATGGATATAACCATTTCTAAGTAAAACTATTTGTGAAGCAAATGTTTAGAACAAAAAGAAAATATTAATAAGACAAACTATTAAATTTTAGTAAAATGAATTTCAAACAAACACATATTTGGACAGGTATTTCAATAATAACGTCTTACTTGTTACATCGATTTTATTGATCAAATCTATGTCAGAAAATCACAATATACAACAGAAATTAAACTTTTCTGATATTACATCTTAATTAGTAGCTAAAATAGGATCAAGGCACGATCATTTTTGAGGTCAAGGTCTAAAATAGAGAATGCTAAATTCTCTGCCATGGATTCTGATAGAAAATTGAATGTTTCTAGAAAGCTCTTCTAATTATGTTTATTAATAAATTAATGGAAAAACTACGATTTCTAACAAATAAAAATTATTTATAAATAATTAGTTACAGTAAGAGTGTCGACTAATTTTGAGAAAAATCACAAAAAGCAAAATTTTAGTGATTCAAAATTTTCCTCAAAATTTCCGTAATTGGTCCACATACCATAAACTCACTGAACCATGTCTGTAAATGTCATTTACTTACAACTCACCGTAAAAAGTTCTAAAAAATAAAAAAAAAAACACGGAAAGCTAATGGACATTCTCCAGTACTACTTAAAATGTACTCGACTATATTTTTCATACAGCCAACCGACATATTTTATACCCTCGTTTCAGAGTTTTCTGACAAAACAAAAGCCACATCTCGACTTCTTTCGTCGCCCCCTTATCGCATTAATTTCACCGTACATTAACTCGGTTGCCTTCTCAGCCAAGTAGTAGTAGTAGTAGTAGTATTACTACACAGCCAAAAATCCAGCAGACACACATATCCCACCATCTCACAATCCTCTATCTCTCTCTCTCTCCCACTCACTCACTCTCTCTACATTTTCCTCATTTTCGCAAACTATACTCCCCCGACTCTAGCGAATAAGAGCAAGAAAGGGGAAGGCGAATAGCTAGAAGAAGAAGAAGACGCCGTCGCCGCCGCCGCTACTGCCGCGACAACGGCGGAACAGTTGTTTTCATCGTCGTCGTCGTCGTCAATGTGTATGTGTGCGCGCGCGCTGCTAGGTTCGCTCTCGCCGTCGTCGTCGTCGTCTACGCGTCTGGCGGCGAGCCAGGTGGCCGAGCCGCCGAGCTCAACCGAGAGGGTGGCCCGAGCGCCGCCGAAGCAGCGCGATTCGGCGTCCCGGCGTCGGAGGCGTCCGTCAGTGCGTTTCTGACATGGCTGCAAGGCGCTTCCGCGACGTCTTCGCCTCCCCTACTCTCGTACTAGCGACGCGACGTGCGGACGATCAGCAGCAGCAGCAGCAACAGCAGCAGCCGCAACAGCAGCGCCGGCGCGTTCATTATCACTAACGTAGTTCGCCTCTTCTTCGACTCTCTCTCACACATGCGCTCGCGCGCACGCCTCGCTCGCTCTCATTCTCACTCACACACACTCTCTCTCTCTCTCTCGTTTCTTCCTTTCTCGTCTCTCACGCACTTTAGCTCTTATACCTTTGTACCATATCTCGTCTAATCTCATCGATCATCACTCGATTAATTAATTTATTATCTATTTACTCGACTCTCGACGTTTTGTTATAAAAACGAATCCAAGCCTTCGACAATCAATCTACAAACGAACATGTACTACAACGAACTCTGAATCTTCTATGGCAAAGTGAAAGTTTTGGTGTGTTATTAGTTTAGAACACTTGTTCAGTGAACCTTGTTACCATTGTTAACTTGATCCTCGATTTCCGGTGTACAGTTAGTTGATGAATGAACTCTTCAATGGAATGGCAGTCTAGTCAGTGATGTTCAGTTTAGTGCGCGTACGTTGATCCTTTGACAAAGGACATGAACAAATGAGAAGATTCAACGTCTTACTTTTATTTTCGGACAAAGTAGGAATTGCAAAATGTAAAATCCAGGACATATGCGGTGAACACAACACACACACACACACACACATATACACACATAGTGCAGTGGACATGTGCAATCGAACGAACGAGATGAATTGAGAGTGTCAGCGCTCGATCATATATCTATATAACGAACAGAAAAAGATCATTCCCAACGTCAATGAAAAGTGCATTCCTCGAGCGAACGTTGTTAGACGATGAGATAACTAATTGATCGCTTACAAGATCACGGACCAGATAGCAAAAAAAAGAAAAAAAAATAAAGAAAACGAAGAAACGTTTATTGTATAATATCAGAGCAACGAGAACCAATAAATCACTCGGAGTAAGAACCACTTAGGACCTATCAAACGTTTATAGACACTTAATTTATAAGTAGTGGTGTAACGAGTTCAGTGCGTGGAATCGTGATGACAATGAACGGCTGATGGAAGAAGCCGGTGCGCGAAAGTCGTCGTCGTCGTGCGTGTGAGTTTCTTTTTTTTTCTTCATCCATCTCCGTGATAAAGAAGAAACTGAATGAACGATTGACTGTGACAGTAGTAGCAGTTATATAGAAGTGAAGATAGTGGTGGTGGTAGTGGTGGTGTTGTCCAGCGCGCGTTGACTTTGAGTAGCCGACGACGAGAGACGGTTGTGAAGCGAGGACAGCGTGTCGCGTTTCGATTAAAGTTTTACTTTAATTTTGTTTTTGTTTTTTGTCGGTTGAAGAAGATAAAAGGAAAAAATAATGAATAGTGAGTAATAGTGCGGGTGCGGGGCGATGGAACATCGGTGAAGTATCGAGGTCACCGCAGAATGCCTGAGCCGAGGGCGAAACGCTGTAAACACTGTGACGGTATGCAGCTTTGTGTGCATCAGAGATGTATAGAGAATTTCCGACTGAGAATAAGCAGCGTGCGCTTTCCTAACTGTTGAACGAACGATAAAACAAAAACGCTTGAACTGCGCGAGATTTTACGGTGAAGACTTAACCTTGTGGCAGTTGTGTGTGTGTTAACTCAAGTCTCTCATTGACAATAATATGTCTCGTCTTCTTGTTGTTTTTTTTTTGTCTTACAAAACAGTATTCATGTGTTGTGTTACTTGATGTTGTTCTACTAACAAATATTAACAAATAAAGGTTTGCATTTCCTACAGCAGCAAACCCATACCTGTGTTATTTTTCTTCTTGCTCCTGGTGTTTAATTATATGGATATGACATATCTATTAATGTATTATATGATTTTAAACTCGTGTTTATTATTGAGTTTTTAAGAGTTTAAATATAAATAAAAACGAATTTTATATAGGTTTTTGTCAATTATGTTTATGCTGATCATAACAGTATTACGTAATCATTTTAATTAATTTGTATTGATCAGTTTATCTCCACCATAATTATCATTCATGCCTTCAATTTAAAAAACATTTTCTTATTAATCGGTGTATTTGATATGGCCAGTGAAAAATTGTTTAAATATTCGCAACTATAATAATTCCTTTTACAAATGTCTTGGTTATTTTTCATTAATTTTTAAAATGAAAATATGTGTTTGTCTGGGAAAAGCATTTAGGATTTTATGAGTAGATAATGAATGAATTCATATCATATTTTATTATCCGTACCAAGGGTTTAAAAATCTTTACAAAAATCCAGAAACTCGTTGTAAAAATATAATAAGATATTTTTTAGAAGACGGGGATTTAGGATCTTTGATCTCTCTAAGAAAAGGCATAAAAATGGTATCTAATATCGCTAAATAGTTATGGGTGAAGTGACGATCATGGATCGAGCCAGTATACTGGCTTTCCCGTCCTTGAAAGGTTAACTAAAATTTGGAATAATACAAAAATGATGTATTCTATTTTGATGTTAAACTGAACCACGTTACTACTCAATTGTAGAAAGACAAATTGTTCCATCGCAATGATGATTCTTATTAGTATAAAAAGACTGAACAAACCAAATTTTTATTTGAAAACACATTATCGATCACAAAACATCTGAAAAAACCGTCAATAACAACTACTGCAAGATTCGAATCATACGTAAAACTTTTTTCCTCATTCGAAACCATGAATTTACCCATCTTCATATAACATCAGTTCAAAACCCCGAAAGAGCAGCCCCCCCCGTGATGTAACTACACCGGCGCAAGTGATGTAAAAGGCTTTATTTTCGTGCGGGCGCATATTCCCTCCCAAATATATAACAAAACACTTTTTCTCGCTCGTGGCGGCCAAATTCCGCTGGCAGAATAGAGAGGCGCGCGTGCCGTCGATCAGGGGGCCGCTTTGCTACCGCTCGAAAGAATCGAGCCTAGATTCCCTCGGAGCGGTCAGTCGCTCGGGGCGAAAGAGAGACACATCCAGAGCCACAAGAAGACTTCTTCTTCTTCTTCTTCTTCGTCTCTCTTCTTCCCTCTCTCTCTCTCTCTCTGTCTCTCGCTCTCTGTCGTTTGCGTACCGAGAGTGAAAGTAGGCCGGTACTTTCAGCGAAAAGTCAGTCTTAATTAGGAACAGCAGCCGTTTTATCTCTGGGTCATTCATTCCGCGACACTCGGACGGGCCTCGGCGCGCGCGCATTCCAATCGGATGGCTCTCGTTCGTCGCTCTGTGCAACCAGTCGTCGATCTCTCCTCGCTCTCGCCTCTCTTCTCTCTCTCTCTCTCTTTCTCTCTCTCGGGGACCCGCCATATATATTTTTATCTCGGGTTATTCACCCTCCTTATCTCGCACCGGCTCTCTGGCACCGGCTGCATGCACGACGAACCCCTCCGAGTTGCCTCATCTTCTCTCTCTCTTGCGGTTGCACGTGCTTCCTGGACCACTGCACTGTTTTTCCACGTGCGCGCGCGCGCGGCCGGTTCGATGCGATGGATGGCGCATTAAGTGGGTCGCGAAATTGGGATGAATCCGAGCGTTCAGCAAGCGAAGCTATAACGGCGCCCCGATGTACAAACGCATGTGTGTGTGCATGTGTAGGTCGAGAGAAGAGAAGACGCGTGTACCCCTCAGCTATACAAGCATGCGAAAGTACTTAACGGCTCTCATTTGCTGCGTTAATTGCTTTGCAAACTACTTACTGTTGCACAAGCGCGTCTTTCAAGCTCGCTGAACTTTGTGGCAGTTGCCGACAATTATTTAAAAAAACTTTTTTTTCGATTGTTCGTGTTAATATTGAACTGTTTATAAGTCATTTTCAGGTGAATGAAGTTGAACTTATTTATTAAATTGTCGTACAATAATAGTACTGGAATAATCAAAAGAGCTGCTTTTAATAGTTTTTTTTTTTATTCGAAATATTCGTATTATTGAGATGTCAAATTCACATTTAGCATAACTTTAATCATTATTTTAGTCAAAATTGAGTTTTTCTAGAAATCTTCAAAATAAAAAATATTGGTGATGTATAGTTTTTCTAAAATTATTGATTTTTAGTCAATAAAGTTGTCATGAGTGTCACTAAACACTATTAATAATAAAATGAAGCACTTCTGAAACATTGTTTATTTAAGTCCGTAGCTATAACTGTTGTAATAAAAATGCATAGACACATTTCTCTCTTTCTCTTTCCCACTTGCGAATCGTATATTTCTTTTTCCAAGAATAGGAGATTACGTGTATAAAAGAATTCTATGTGAATCATACCTCGATTATTTTGATCGCGAACTCATACAATCAACTGGAACAAGACGCAAAGAAATTGTTGACAGGAATAACATTCGTAGAAACTTCCATTTTCGATTTTATATTGCAAAATAAAAGTTTTAGTAATTAATTTATAACCAATAATTTAAAAAAAAAATGTAACTATTATTATTTACCCTCTATTCACGTATAAGATATTGTGTATAAAATATATAAATTCTTGTTAAATTATGTCATACGAATAACTTTGTCTTGTTTTCGAGAAGCAATTTAAATCTCCATCACATTAAAATCAGAATCGCGTCATATTTAACGAAAGGTTATGTAAGAAAATGTTTTTCGTCTTTATATCTCTGCTGTTTCCGTGGTTTCGAATGCGATGCGATTCGTGTAAGAGAAAAAAAAAATCCATCACGTCGTAGTGGGCGTTGCCGACAATTGTACAGCGACGAACGAAAAATTGCGGTTTACGATACATAAATCTCGATCTAAAATTGTCCCTCTTTCCGTTTTCGACTATTTGCCGTCGTCCCTTCGCCTCTCCCCTTTTCTCTCACTCTCCTACGCACCGTCGCACCGTTAAAGTTCCAATTTAAATTGCCGCGATTTATCGTCACTTTTTTTCTTCTTCATTTTCCCGAAATACCTTAAACTCACTGTGATTTTTCTTCGGTTAATCGTGTATTCTTAGAATTATAAGGCGATGTAGCGTGAACGCGCGGCGGCGTGGCATCGAAAAATTACAAAGCACAGAAATTGTGACAAGTGCGTTATGAAACACCATTGCTTTTAGTCGAAAAACATTGTTCCAAAAGATTCTGTCCTAACTTTCGTAAATCATCTGAGATATTAAACAGACTATGGTTTCTAAACAATTCTACGAATGTCTAAAATTATAAAAGACTTTTAATTCATTAACACGAAAATGGTTAAAAATAAATACTTTTCTTCTTTCATGAACCATAATATTATCTTATTGTAGATATCATAATTTTAATCTGAGTAATTTTTAACGTTTTGCTTTTTGGAATGGGAAATACCGAGATTCATTATATTGTATTTAGAAGAATCTGAAATTCCGCTTTTCACATAGAAATTCTTCAGCTTATAGACAAAACAAAAGACAGTAAATCAAACGGAGTTTAATTTAAATAGTTTTCTTTGGCTATACAAGCTGCTCGTTCAATGACCGCTAAGTCTATAATTTATTTGCTTCTTATTTAGTAAGATTTCAAAATTGACAAAAATATACCAGATTATTCTAAAATTTTTATTCCGTACAAAAGATGTTGATCTTGAATATCCAATCGGTAATTTACTCAAGACACTATTCAAAATTAGCTTGTCCTATTATTACTATATCCAAAACTTAACAATATATTAACTAACAAAATATCAGAGACACCACTCAGAAAAAACTGCGATACTCATTCTAAAAAGTACAGCCGAAGCAACATTCAGACACTATCGCTCTATTATTTAGAAAATATATATCCATTAAATGTGGCGGGTCGAGCGCGCGAAGTAGTAGTAGGAGTTGAGAGGCAAAGCAGGCGTTGCGCTCGCGCGAGATGTCGACGGGATATAAAAGTGATTCGTAGGTCCGCAAACGACTCGTAAACATAGAGCCCAACAGCTGTCGATGGAAAACAAGTCTAAGTTTAGACGCCAGGACGCCTTTGCAGCAAGCAAGCGACCAAGCGAGTATAGAGATGCATGTATGCATGTGTGCGTGTGTTACGTGTCGCGAGAGCTTGCAGGGAACGATATTCTAGTGCAGTCGAACTTTGCATTGTCTCTCTCTTTCGTACTTTCCAGTATAGCTCGAAGATACGAGAGATGGAACGAGATTGAGCTTGACCTTGGATCGAGCTTGATTTAGGATTATTCAGAAAGCGCGTGCGATGACTTTTCGGTCTCTTTTATTTCTTAAATTAGAGGGTCTAGAAGTATCTCGGACCATCAATTTTAGGATTTTAATCTCATAAGGTTTCTTAAAATTTTCAGTTTTCGTCAATGTTCTATTTTCATTTTTTTATTATTTTCTTCTCCCCTTCTTCCATCCATCTTTTATCTTTATAGATATATGTCCGTAATTATTAACCCTATTTACTTTATACATTTAGAAATAGATGTAGTCAGTAATATATACATTATTCCAATATTTCGACAAAATAAATTTTTTCGACAAACAAATCAAGCTAAAATCACCGAAAAAAAAGAAAAATATACTACAATTTTCCTTCGCTAAACTAACAACAACTAAAAACCATTAGCGTAGCGTTAAAGACGGACAATACATAAACTGTCTTCCCCCCCCACCGTCAAAAATTCAAAATACACACAAACGAGTGAAAGAGGAAAACGCTCGCTAGTCTCCAACTCTCTCGCCAGCAGAACTCACCGCACGCGCGACACTTCGATTTATCGAGGCTCTTCTCTCTATCGGTATAAACCGCACACGCGCGTGTCTGTCGTTTTGGCAGTCGACTATACACGCGCGTTTCACTCTCTCTCTCTCTCTCGTTTTCGCGCTTGAATCGGTGCACACAAGCGTTATATGTAGGACCGCGTATGTATATATATATATATATATATATATATATATATATATGTGTGTGGAGCACGCGCGTTGCTGTGCAGCTTAACGATCGACCAAAACGAGCCCGGCAATAACCGAGCCGTGACCGGTGTAAAGACGCTGACGGCGGGGGTGCAACCTGATTTACGAGGGTTGCCGAGGCAAAATGGCGTCAGCTGTGTATATGTGTCTATACGTGTGCATATATGTGTATGTATACGTGTATACTTCTCTCGTTCTCTCTTTTTCTGTTACGCGACGAAGTTACGGCAGCAGACTCGAAGTCGTCGTAGTCGTAGTCGCCGGGTTCAGCTGCCTTACTCCCCTCTCTCTCTCTCTCTCTCTCTCTTTCTCCTCGGAAGAGAGAAATTGTGAGCCTTTGGCACCGTTGCCTATCTCTCTCTCTCTCTCTCTCTCTTTCTCTTTCTCCGTTCGCACCGTTTCGATTATTTATTGGGATGGTATGCGCGATGCGTGGGCAGCAGAGCCATCGCGGAAACTTGGCTAAACGCCAAATCGTCGCTTGCCTGCCTTTGCTCTACGACAGCTCTCCGACTTGTACATATATACGCTGCACGCGCGACCGACTGAGCACACCTTCGAATTATATATATATATATATATATATATATATCTATGCGGGAGTGAGAGACTCGGGCAATCTTCAGTCCTTAAGGCGAAATATCATTAGTGGCTGGTTGTAAGGAGTCCAGCACGGTTTGGACGACGTTTGATAAGTTGACGCGATTTGAGAGATGGAGAGGCTAGTCATATTTTGTGGGTTTTTGCTCGTTAGGTGAGATAGCGTATGCATACCCGTGTGTGTATGTGTTTATGATCGATGAGCTCGATTGGTAGTGGCTAGATGGTATGAAAGAGGAAAAGCTGTGGATCGTCTATGATAATATTGATACCCTATGTTTGCGTAAATAAGCTGGGAGTGGAATTGAGGTTTCGCGACGAAAAGGCTATTGGTTATTATTGAAAAATTCAAAATGGAATTTCATTAAAATTTTATTGCTCACGAGTATACGTTGTCATAATAAACGTAGTTACATTAAAACAATCGAATAGACAATCGTTAAAAAAATATACGTTCAATTATATTCATCCTTTTATTCTTTCGCCATTCTTTGTATAAAGCAATGACGTCTATGTTCTTTGCCTTTTCTAAAGGAATCAAAGTCGTAAACATTCTACACCAAAGGATCTATATTCTCTTACATGTTAAACGAATGAGCACATTTCTTTGGAAAACGAAAGTATGCGAAAGAGAAAGACTAGAGGAAAAGAAACAGAGAGTCAAAACTGTATAAACGTAGCAGAAGAAAAAACGTCTCGACCGATGATGGTATAAGTGCGTCGCTATCGACACATCGGACTACTACTGTTGCTGCAAGCTGCTGCTGCTGCCTGGATCAGCGACCTGTTTATTTTTGCAGCAATGCCAGGGTGAACGTTCGGTCGAATGTTTACCTTTGGCCATCGGACCAGTTCGCTTTTTTGAGCTTTTTGCTATTAGCGTATACGCGTGAACTTGGTTACAGGAGGATTCGTGATGATGTTTGGTGGAAACTTTTTTCTTGCTTTTACAATATGGTTGCGAGGTTCAGTTGTACGTTGAAAATACTATAAATAGAAATATTTTTTTTTCTTCTATTTTTTGAATATTGTTAAAAATTTATTAAAAGTTTAATATTATTGCTTCGTTAATATTTTATCTTGTTGTTTCGAATTTTATCTTTTTATTTTGTAAAAACAAATTATGCAACGATGATCGATATATTGCTTCCGCTTTGAAGCTGTATAAGAGTGTATTATTCAATCGTTTTAAACTATCCATGTAGACATTACACAACCCAAAAATCTTCTAAGATAAATGTTTTTCTTTTTATTTAATTTTGTTTTATACTACCGAAGTGACATAAAAAATCTCTTTCTCGAAAAAAAACATATTTTCTTAATGCTTGATGTACCACTTCCATTGAACCTTGGAATTCATCCAACTATTACTAATTCAGTGAACAATTTATTTTTTCCTCTAACCTCTTTAAATTCGTTAGTTCCCTTTTAACAATAAAAAGAAAAAAAAACATCACTTATCGTAGCCTCGATTACGCACAAAAATAAACCTGTATCCACTTAGAAAAATTATCTATACAAAAAAAAACACCCAGAGCTGAATAAGACGTTGATACGATTGTATGGAATACAATGTCGAAACACAACTGCCAGCATCTCAAGATATACACGCGACATAAATCACTGCACATACACACCGAATTGAAAATAGCATCGGAACAACAGGCCGTTCGCCTCCCATCGCATTGCTTTTTGCACCCGCTTTATTATCCAAACGGTTGGTAATTGTTATCGGATTTGCGAGCCTTGGCATTCAGAAATCTCGCCACACCGTGTCTTTAAAATTAAAACACTCGCATACTTCCTGTCTCGACGAAATCGCTCTAGATTCCATTGTTGAGATAACGCACTGGCGTATACGCAGGCGAGAAGGGGACTTCTCGACGCCGATTTATTCGACACGCATCACTCAAAAATAACATCACTACCTCCCTTCTATACATACAGGGGGCTAAAGTTAGTTAGATTTTCAACGAGGCGCGCCCGTTTACACGAGGATTTATTGGGCTTTTTTACGAGTACTTGTTACCTGCAGCATCAGCAGCCGCCGCTGCTGTGGTCCGCGCATACAGACACTGACTCTCTCTCCCTCGCTCTCTCTCTCGTATGGGGGGAGGAACATAAAAACGGTCACCTTGACGCATCGCTCTCAAAGTCACGGTCCGCGAACTCTAAAAGCTCTCCCCCTCTCTCTCTCTTACTTGCTCAGTCTCTCGTTTGGGCTCGGCTCTCTCGCAGCGGCAGCAGCAGCGGCGACGGCGGCTTATATCGGCCTTTTATTTGTCTTCCAAGAAGCCCGATGCATTTTCGGCATCCGCGTAAAGCTGCTTTAATTAGGTGAATTCGTTAGCTCCGGTTTAGCGTATTCGCGAGTGAACAGGCGCGCGCATTCGTGTCCGGCTCGTACGGCGACGGCAAAATAAACCCCTGCGACTTTATAAATAGTTGTGTAAATTTCGTCCGGAGCATGGGATTACATGGTTATTTATTTGTGAGCTTTATAAATAACTCGTCTTAACGCCGCTTATCGGTATTATCTCTCGAGAAAAATCTATATAGCCATCTTTTTCTTTTTTAGTTGTCGAGTATATCGTAAGGTTATTTTGTCGTTTTCGAGTGATCCCTATGTATAATTAATTGCATTAACCTTTACGGTGATTAATTATAATAACAATGGATCGTTTGCCCAATTTCTGCGTGCCATAATCTTCGAACGATGAATAATCCAGGAAGTATGCTGTCTTACGGTTATCGCCATAAATATTACTTGAAAAGCATCTTTATGATGTTTTAATAAGCGCCACACTACGTTCGTCACTTAGCGCGCGACGGCGCATAAGAATAGCCGGAGTGACTAATATTTATTGACGATAAACGCTTTAATCGCCTCTTGTGAAATTTGTTCTCCCCCTGAGACGCGACATTTAGAGTTAAACTTAACTCATTAGCATTTAAACTTTACGCAATTAACTTCAGCAAACTTTTCCTTCCCTGATAAGGATACTATATATTTTTAAATTATTATCAAAATTAACGTCTACGGTTCCATCAAACTTATCTCACAAATTAACATATATATATATATATCCTTTTAAGATTATTTCTTAACTCCTAAAATCATTATTATTTACAAATAACGCATCGCTATATAATACCTTTAAAAATGAACAGAGTACTAAAAAGAGAAATAGATTTAGATATATATATTTTTAGCGCAGTCAGTTTAACGGAAGCTCAAAGCTCCGTTAACTCGGCTCACGTAAGAAAACGTGGAAAGAAATTTTTTTTTTCAAAATCCCCTTAAGACGAATCGAAGAGCCGTCGTCCGCGTGTCGTCCGGGCGGCTTTAAAGGAGCTGTTAAAAAAGTGACGATAGCAATCGCTCTCCACACTGGGACTTTGCCTCTTCCTATTTTCGTTCACCGCGCTCTCCATGTTTTTCAAAGTGCTTCCTCCCCCGCGCCTCCTAACGAGTTTTTCATGTACATAAATCCGTATATATATATATATATATATATACACATACGCATACGACGAAGCTCGTATCTGCTCTCTTTAATACTGTCAAGTACGCGTCACCGTGTTGACGCTAAACGATAGCACCCTCACGCGTCAAGGGAATTTTCCCCCTCTTCGACATACCTGACGTGTAATATACATATGCACATGTGGTATCGCACCTCACTTTAGGTTGATTCTCTCTTTTTTTTTTCGAGTTACTGCTGGTGCCGAGAGAGAGGATCATTTGTAACCGTGCACGCACGTAATTAACGGTAATACATCAAAACGAAGGTTACCATTTTTCAGGTTACTCGCGGTAAATCAATCACTCGTGTGGAGCACCAGTCGTACGGAAAGGAACAGCGAAAATTTGACGTTTTTTTTTTGCGAATTTCATTCTCGGTTGCGAGACTTTCGAGAGCTATGGAATTGTGGGTTAGGTTGTAAGGATACTTTTGTAAAATACGATGTTTTGTTTGTTGTACCGATCTGATTTAAATTTAGCCGGGTATCGTAATATTTATAGGAGGCGACTAGAAACAAGTTTATTAATAAGTTATAAAACAAATGAAGTGGAGCGTATTAATATACACTCTTGAAGCGATGTATTTATAAAGTATGTCTAACCCGCCTGATAATTAGTAACGCGAAATTTCAAACATATATACTAAAAATAATTGTAGATTACAAATCCGATATGTAACCTTTTATTTTATTCTTTACTATTTGTAATCTAACACCTACTACACTAGAACATATACCAATTTCTTTTTCTCTATATATATTCAATATTAAACACACAATGACCGGCAACGTATAATTTCAAATGTTTCAGAAATCCATGACCTCGTGTCAGGCATGTACGCGTGCACACGCCCTAAGCTCATAAATCATTTTTAATTTCAAATATTTTTCATAGCAAGTATAATATTGCCCGCCAAGATTTACAATACGCAGCGCGAAGCATAACGAATTTGCATATACCGCACACCATCTATATATATATATCTATATATACTTGAAAAATTTTAAATTTACCGATTTCAGATATATTTTTTGCCCCTGCGACTAAGTATGCAAATGTAGTTTCACTCGCGTTCATTACTCGTTTTACTTTCAAAGCGTATAACGAATTTTTACGCTTACACCCCTGGACTGAGAGTCCGCGCGGTCATGGTCAACGTGGCAAGAAATTGCGCTCACGCGTTAACGCCTGAGGCATCACGTTCATGTACACGCTGTATACCGATGCAATGGGGGTCTTGCGTTTTGCAAAGTACGTACACACATATATATATATATATATATATATACACACACACACACACACACACACACACACACACACGCGTATGCGCAATATAGCGACCGGAAAGAGATGTCAAATTGAAGCGTTCTGTCAACAGTATAATTTTGAACGCTACGGTGTTTCGCTTGCTTAACGCATAAGTTATCATAACTTATCCAAGATCTTAATTTCATTCGCTTACACACTCGTATACGTATAGACTTTAAATTATTATCTTTCATATTATGTATTTTCTATGTTTGGAATGTCTGTAACGCAAAAACGACTTATTTCCAGATTGAATACCCGCACATAACTTCTCCTAATCATTACAAAACGAATTTTCATTTTGTAACCATAGCACATATACGATGCGTGATGGTAACGTCGCCGGCGCGCATTCGCGCATTTTCTATTCGGAGCAATGACGCACAAAACAAGTCTATGTTGATTCTCCTCTCGCGTCTAACAAGTTTCCATGTCTGTTCTATTAAAATGCCAAGAGAGCTCCACACGCTCTCTCAGCGCCTCGCAGCTTGAATCCCCGAATAGCAAACTTTTCTCACCTCTCCTCTCTCTCTCTCTTTCTTACACGCATACGCGTCCCCGAAAATGCTTCGTATTTTCTTTTTCGCACTTTCCCGCAAACAGCCGCAGCGTCTTCGTCATCCTACTTACACCCGCGCTCGTCGTTTTACTCTTTTTGTTTTTGCTCTTCACAACTCGCATGTGTATATATCTACACGCGTATGCGTGTGTGCCACCTCCGCCTCTCTCGACATCCGGAAAAGGATGACCTGGATAGGACCCAAGCTCTCGAGCTCTCGTCACACATATATACACACACAGACATGCATACATATATACTATACGTACGTCTCTTTTTCATCTGTACCAGCAACCGTGAGCCACGCAGTATATACACCACGCGCACCGCTTTGGAAGTAATTTCCGTCCGGCCTGAAACTCTCATGTCAGCTGGATAGAGTATATGTATATATACGAGTGTAGCTCGTAACGTCGTCGTTTCTCTCTCTCTCTTTTGGCCCCCGTGAGAGAAGCCAACTTTACACGCTTACCTTCGGCCTTTTTTTCCTCCTAGGCTACGACGAGTCTGATTCGCGCGCGGGCGTGCGTAATGGTACGCGGCCTTAAGAGACTTTAGGGAATTACGTAAATCTCTGGATGAGAAAGAGAGAGAAGAAGGAGGCGATAAAGAGAGATGGTAATGATAATAATAATATAAGAAGGCATGCTTGTCTTTGCGTGTTTATACCATAGCGGGGAGGGATCGAGTTGATCGCGTTTGTTTTTCGGGGCCGAAAGTATATAAGTGCGCGTGGCCGTGGACTCTCAAACATGCAACTGTCTTCGCCCCGAACGTGTTTCTTATCGTTTTATTTATTTACCGTGTTAAAGTCGCGATTAATCACGTTAAACGTGCGCCAACGCAAGCGAGAAGAGGATTTATGCTGTATCCTTTGTTTGAACGTTGAATTATGCAATTAAAATTTAAATTAACCGCGCGACGTATTTTTACCCTCGCACGTATAAATTATATTATTAATTTTTGTATATAAGGTGAGATGTAAGTGTACATCTATATATAAGCAAAGAGAAAGATTGCGGAATAAGATCTACATGTATAAGTGAAAAAATGTATATATATATATATACGCAGCGAGAGTACGTTATCGCATGGTGTTTTAAGTATTATCGATTACGCGATACATTATCGCGTTTAACACTATACGTTTCTGGCGGCTTCACGCGTCGTAAGTACGGTTAAACCCGTTTTCATTCGCGCGAATCGAAGGATGTTGCAATGTTGTAAGTCTTCACTATTTATAGCCTTTTACTTATCCAAGAAAATTAGAGCATTTAAAGTCAACCGCGAGCTAAAGTGTGGATAAAGTGCGCGCAAGAGAGGCGTAGAACTCATGCAGCCTCGGGGAATAATTTGCGACCTCTATATTTTATTTAGCCATCATGTTAATTGATTTTAATTTTTTACGACGTCATTTTCACTAGTGTAGTTGAGATGTCGAAAAATTGACAGTATCGCGTTGAAACGTTATTTAAGGTTATTGTTAACAATTACATTGCTCTTAAGATTACAGAAAGTCTAAAAAAAAGTATGTATTTATAGATTAAAAATGCTATCGACGTGTATAAACAGTTTTTTTCATCAACGTCAAAATAACATTTTCCCACAGAGATGAAATAAATTAACGTCAGAATATTCTCATTGGTATTAAAAACACTTTAATTGGTACACGTTTAAAAAGCCTACTCAGACGGCACTATAGTATCGAGCGTGTAATGTCTGAAGAAACGACTCAAAGTACACGTATCGCATATACATATATTCTATAATTCATAAGTAATACGAAAGCCAGAAGTTTGAAATATTTTCCCTCTCGAACTGATTAGTTGGACGATCGGCGATTGAATTAATAAGTCTGTCGTCGAGTCTCCGTAGAGAGTAGTAGTCGTTGGAGAGTACGAAAACCCCTGGAAAAAACGTTGCAATTAAAATCGAACATCACCTGTTAACCGCACATCCTGGGATAAAAGAAGTGGCTACAAAACGGACAAATAGAAAAGGAAAGCTTGCAAACGAAGAAAATATATGGCAACAACAACAACAACAACAGTATGCCTGGACGATAACTATAAATTAAATTACACACCTTTGAAGAGACACACAAGAGCGAAGAAAGGAGCAAGTTTGCTGTGCTGCTCGTTTCGCTCGGCGGCTCTACGCGAGCTTTTTCGCATCGAGCGCGCGGGAGAGTCGAGATCGTTTTTCCAATAATTCATCACGAGCTCCAGTAAATCATTGTATAATTCGCGGTCGCGGCGCGGGCGCGCGTGTGCAAAAAAAGCTCGCGAAGAGAGCGAGCACGCACACGGACACACTCGCGATTCATGTAAGCATTCAGCGACCATTAATCTCAATCGTGAAAGAAAAGGCGCGCGCGCGAGCGAGCGAGTGAGCGAGCATACGAGTGCAGGGTAAAAGGGTATAAAGGTAAAGCGGTGTAGCGATGTCCCATACTCGTGTGTGTGTATTGGTGAGCAGCTATACGTTCTTCTTTTTCAAGTTCTTTTTTCGTTGGGTTATGCAGATCAATCTGAAACATGTCATTTACAAATCGTCCGGTGCCCCATGTGTCTTCGCTTTCGAGGAAAATTTCTCAGCTTAATTGATCGCTCGTTGATACCAATATGATGTTCGAATCCCGGATCGTAAGAAGAAAAAAATTGTAGCTTGTTGAATGAAAATTTATTCAATGGTACTGTAGTTAGTAACTCATTAGATCCCTTCATTTGTATTTTAATTATTGAAGGGTTAATTATTTCGACTTGATGTGGCTACGTATGTTTTTTTGTTTTTATTTTATGTGATGTATATGGAACTTCAAAACTTTTTTATACGTATAAACTTCAATGAATGTGTTAACCTTTAGACTTCTGGAAAAGACACTTTAGTGGCTCTATATAAGCCCCTCGACTGAGCTCATAACGGTAGACATGATTACGTGAAAATTTTTGCGAAAAAAAAAAATTATTTCTCTGAAAAAAATCCTGGCAGCCTAAAGGTTAATGAAGAAGTATATAAGAACATATTTTTCATGTTTACAACCTCATCATAACAATTTCTATATAAATGAATTCCTAAAATTTAATTTACTAAATAGAAAATGCAAATCTACACAACTATATGCACTCTGATTCCAACAAACTGAAATCCATAAACTGAAACGCATTAACCCGTGATAGACATGCATCATGAAACACGAGAACTCTAATTTATTCCGCACAGCGATTGGTTTCGTAGATATTTGCTCGTTCACAGAACTATATAACTCCAACCACGCGAAACACACATACATTCATATACATCACACAATAGACGTCAGGATCAGAACGACTGACGGCAACGGTAGCAGCGACGGCAACGTCGAGAGCTTTTGGCAGCATCGATGCAGTTAACCGAGAAGTCATTCTCACGTGTGCATGTGTGTGTGTGTATATGTATATACACGTGTGGGGCAGTTCCGCGGATACGAAAGTCGCGAGTGTCTCGGGTTAATTTCGGACGGGTGCCCCGTGGCGAGCTTTAACATTGGCATTGGTGCGTGTTCCGCGTGTCGGGCAGTGCCGGCGGTTGCGCGCTACTCCTCCCCTCTGTATATCTATGCATATGTGTGTGTGTGTGTGTGTGTATGTGTGTGTGTGTGTATATATATATGTATTCATTCGATCGTGACTACTATATGCTATGCGACTACTGACACAGAAATAAGTTCGAGGATACTGTCTTTCTCGGAGATGGCTTTTCTTCTCTCTTTATTTCGTACTCTGCCGTCATCAAGAGAGGAAAGAGAGAGAGAGAGAGAGAGAGTAGTGTACTGTCGATTGTCGCGGTTGCATCAGGCGCGTGGTGCTGATGCCGCAGGCGGAAGGGATGTTTATTTACGAGCTCAACTCTTCAAAGGCACTATCTCTAGTAGAACTGAGCTGTGCGCGTGTGTGGGGCATGAATGAAATATTTACTCGGATCCTTGAATCGGTCAGTTGGAGATGCGTATTGATGCGCCGCCGTAGCTACGGGCCTCGATTGAAGTGAGTTTTATTCGGATTGGTATTAGGGAGAGAAGGAAGCGCGTTCTTATCGACTTGTTTTCCAAAGTAACTTCCGCTATACGCTTTTCATTCTGTTATGTAATACGTGCTAAGTCATCAGGCTAACGAAGCTTTCATTCAGTTTCTGATATTTGATTATTCTCGGTTGGCTACTGCATGTACAACCAAACCAATGAAATTGGAAAATAAGTGTATTTTGATTTTATAAAAAATTTTGTTTTGAATATACAGTTAAAAAAGTTTGAAAAATTTATAAATATTGAATTCAAAAAATTTTTCATGCAAGTACTAAATCAAATTGCTAATCCTTCACTGTAAAAGCTTTGCTACCATTAGTCAATTTTCACATAACCGAGTTAATCCATTAAAAAATATTTATCATCGTACATCAAAAACCACTTTAACTACACATTCTTCCCGCAAAGAAACGTAAAAACGCACCTCAAATCGATCTATTTTTACCCTTACAAAATCTTAATAGTCGGCGAAAAATCAATCTGTATAGAAAAGGCTATATAATACATATTATCCGTCTCTATACACTCCGCACGTGTCGCGCCACGTACCTAATTAGACACGTTTATCAGCACATTTCATCGGTTCTATTCACAGCCCAAAGCTCGATGCATCATGTGCGCGTGCGCATGGTTCATTCAGTTTCTTCTTCTTCTACATACTCCTAGCGACGATTCGAAATTGGCATCCTGAATCACCTGCAGGAACTCTATACATATATGTATATGTATAAGCCGCACGCGCTGCATTAAAATCGCATGATATCGGTTAGCGCGCGTGGGCGGTAGTAGCAGAACTCGCGTCGCGTGTGAAAAGAGCGATAGGTCGAGAGGAAGAGGGAGAGAGAGAGTGGAAACGAATGAGAAAGAGAGGAATTATTTTCAGAGCAGAGAGCGCGCGCGAAGAGGGTAAGTGTATATCGCGTGACGACGAACAGCTCATACTCGCGACAATGTTGTTTTGCAGTTTCGGTCGAACTCTGTGCGTATGTGTGTGTATATATATATGTTGGTTCCCTCCTCCTTCCCTCCGCTACCGTCACTTTCTGTCTCCCTGCCGCAGGCGGTATATAATTCGCTTTGACAGGCTTTCCAAGTTTATTTCGATGCCGCCCACGCGGCTCGTGCACGAACTTTTATATCGGTTTTCCTTCTGCGCTTTCGCTCCTTCGCCCTCTTTCTTTTATGCGAGAAGAGGAAATATTTTTTATATATATTTTGTCGAATAAATGGGATGGATTGTACAGGCTAACTTTTCTCGTTTGTGTGTGTGTGTGTGTGTTCGGAGCTTTTATAATTTTTGGCAAGTTGTTAAAAGCGATGACTTATGAGGCAGTTTCGCGGGGGGCCAAATTTAGAGACCGTGTGTGTTGCACAATCCAGTAGAAATGCAGATATATATGTGTTGAAACTACTGTGGCTAAAATGGGCTAATATTTTCTAAAGTTTACGTTTGTTGAGGATATAGTTATAATAAATTGGACGACGTTGCATTTATAATTCGGAATATTTGACGATTTCGACTAAAATGTAAATGAGATAAATATACTTTGTAGTTTCTTAAATTTAATTTAAACCATTTATCAACTTTAAAATAATCTTTTGACAGATAAATGTTTATAAATAAAAGTTTTCAAATAATCCTGAAACAAAGTAACTACATTTCTCGGCAGACCAAAATTTACTTTAGTTATGCTTTAAAAATTTCACAACCTCTGCATCAATCTTATATGTTTTGAAATGAAAATATGTAACTCCACCGAGACCGCATTTTATCGAGGATTTTTCTGTTTCGCGCATTCAATGACTATAATTCAGTACAGTGTTTATCTGCATTCTGACTTAGACAGTAAGCTAGATTTATCGAACCAGCACAAGGATATTACCGGGGTCCAATGAAGATTTATACAACGAGTAAAATTTTTGTCACCCAAACACAATTCGAAAGAAATACATATATCGGCGATGGCTTCGCCCCGCAAAACTTTTACTTCAAACCTGTTACTCGTCAATTTATCGCTCAAGATTTCAAACTTCAATCTTTTTATTGGCATCCCCCGTCGGCTCTCGTCGTTACATTATATACACTCAATCGTAGCACGCACTTCGGGCGCAAAACCACACGCAAAAATGTCCCCAACATCAATTTGTGTTTACTAATTAATGAAGGATTGAAATTTAAGGCCCCAATACATATAATTGGACAGTTAAATTCATTGAACCCTCGTTAAAAATCGATGACAATCATTAAAATCAACATCGCAGTCGGTGCACACACACACGCATATATACCAGCCGTCAATCACGAAATTCAACCGGTTTCACTTTTTCGAGAACAATATTATTGTGCAAGGTTTGTACTGCAGCCACGCAGTGTCGAGAAAAAAAAGGAGAAAAGCTCTCTGGCGCGTACGCTCACGAAACACACACACACACACACACTTAGCGAGTTTGTCATTCCAGCGCGTAATAAGCGTGACAAAAGGAAAAATGGCTTTTCCACTCTCGTCACGCGCGTGCGCACACTTCGGCCTCTCTCGCTTAAAATAGCACCATCACGCGCGTGCTATAGCAACAATTAGCAATGGCTTTCGAAAGCTTGTATATAGAAGCTTCACTACGAGCTTTTCGATCCGGTACGCGCTCTCTCTCGCTCTGTTAAGGGCAAAAAAGTATGCTACTGCTGGCACGTAGCTTGGCATGGACTAGCAGCTAGAGTCTGGCCATGTCGGGAATGGCAGGAGGGGAAGAGAGAGAGAGAGAGAGAGAGAAAGGTCTTAAGCGGCTAAAAGTCGGGACGGAAATATCCGTAACACGCTGCAAGGACAAGTAGCTGCGGTGCGGCTACTCTCCTCTATGCGCTATATACTGTTCTAGTCGATGTATGTATATGTATGTGGCCGTAATTCTCGAGTAGAGCTCGAGGTCGCGTGCACACACCGAAAATTTTATGAAACACCATTATTCGACGACCGTGTGGGTATAATATGTGTGGGGAGGTATGCGCTATTTCTATCGGAAGCCGATTTCAATGTGGGCTTTTCGACTTCCGCGCTTCCGCGTGTGCCTATATGATCGTTTTCGCATATGCGTAAACTTTGGAAGGAAACGCTGTGATGGCTTTTCTCGGTTAATTTTATGTTTCAAGGCAACACTTATACCGTAATTGATTGGAACCGTGTGTTTACGTCTAGATTATATGGTATATATTTTTAAAATATTTTACAGTAAATTATTAAGTTATTGAACGACTTTGTTCAGAAAGTTCTTTGAACCATTTATCTTTCGAACTATTCTATAAACACTTTAGTTCGTAGACAACCTCGAACGACAAAAACCGATCTAGTAAGATGTTAACGATCGTGTTTCCTAGACAGGCCAATTTTATATACACAGACATATAAACACACGGAGCCACATAGTCTCTACCAACCGACAAAAAGCCTTCTGGAATATTATTTCATTAAAAGCCCTGCAAAAGCGAGCTAATTCAATTTAATCAACGCGTACGTCGAATAAAACGCTCACCTCACTTGCGTGGTACGTACGCGTGCACGTAAGCTCAATTAAAGGGCAACGCCAATGGGAGGAAGGGAGGAAAACGACGAGCGTCTGTGTGTCTGTACGCGTGAGCATTGGAAAAACGCAAGAACGCGAAAGGCGTAGCCATCATTTTTCCTTGCCAGTATAGCAACCTTACGTATATATATGTACGCAAGGCACACTTGCTCCCCTTATGGTGTTAAAAAAGTACACGCACGTACTTGTGTGCTCGATAAAAAGAGCCCTTGCGAAATGGATCATCATCCCCCCAAGTATACGCTGCAAAGGATTTCTTCCCTCGCTGGTGAACTGCATCGCGCGTCGGGCGATTTATCGTCATACGTGCGAGAGACAGAGAGAAAGAGAGAGAGAGAGAGAGAGAGAGAGAGAGAGAAACAGCCGATCTACGGTTGAAGCACGAGATGGAGACGTGTCGAAGCGCGCAGCGGTGAGTTCGATTTTTCAAGAAAGCCGAGATACGTGCAATTGCACGCGTGCAAGCGTATAGCCTTCTGTCTCTGTCTTTCTTCGATATGCGCAAAAAATCTTCTCTCGCTCGCTCTCTCGCTCGCTCGCTCTCTCGTTAACCGCAATTTTAACGATTCGCCGAACGACTGGCCCCTGTCTCGTCACTTCTTGCCCTGGTCTCCCTCTTCGTTCCCTCTCTTTCTCTCTTTGCTCTCTTGGCTCGGTTGAGAGAGAAAAAAAAGAGACGTGTCGTAGTTTTTCGATCGGTCCACGAATATTTATCGAGTTCAGTTGAGACATTAAGCCGCGATTACATTTACTGTGATTTTAAGTGATGAAGTTTCCTGGATTTTCTTTTAATTTATTACATGCGTTCGTATCATTGCTGTTTAGGTATAACTGTTTAATATATTGATGGTTATAGGTGAATTTGTCATATGTTTTTGAATATTTGAAGAATAATGTAACAATAAAATTATTTTTTTTAAATATTTTACAGTCGTAAAATAGTTTCCCTTCGAAGTTTATTTTAAAAGCAATGGTAGGAAAAAGACAGGCTTTTCTATTTCCATACAGCTTCTTCGTTATGGCTTTTCGTGGTACTATTCCAAAGAGGTATGTTTGAAAACATTTCATTAATTGTTGAAAACACTCCATAGCTTTCAAATACTTGAGTTAAGTAGCATTTAGAATTACAAAAGAAAGAACACTTTTGGTGACAAGTTGAATAATATTCCTACATTATATGATATCTTTATTTTCCCGTAAAATCATTTTTCTGCAGTATAAAAAAGTATATATATATATAAATTTTGCACAACTTCAGACCAAATTTATCGCCATCTATTTTCGTATTTAGTTTACCAACAATTTTCGAAACTCTTACATAAATAAATTTATACTCATTGAATCCACTCAAACCACATAATAATATACGCGCACCTATAAAATATATATTTTCGTAACCAACCAAGGCGCTTTTCCATAACAAAAATATGTTTTCAGCCTCTGTGACTAATCCCCCTATTTTTGTCGCCCGTTAGAAGTGTTTGACTAGATCAACTTTTAATTCGGCCATCGCGCCACTGATATATGACCCTCTCACACAGCCTAGGTTATATATTTTTCCTCTACTTTAAATTAAAAAAAAAAGTTCTTTCACAGTTCTAAAACCACGCCACACACGCAGATACTCAATCTCCCCCTCTCTTTTACCACAACACCCGCGACTACTTTCTCGCACTATACAGATATCACACAGTGCACTTTCTCTGGTTGCAACGGCAACACCTTGTCGTACATTCCACACTCTGCTCGTCGTCGTTGCTGATATTCGGGATAATAGTAGGAGGGGATATAACGTTCTCTCGTATAATGGCGCCGATAAATTCGCGACTTTATGCCCGGCCCTCATAACGCTCGCAAAAGTAGAAGGAGGAGATGCAACGCAACCGTATTATACACGTATATATACATATACGCACTCGAGTAAAAACAAGGCGGATGGCTTTGCAAACACGGTATACGTTGCGCAATAAGAAATTGTCGTCGAAAGCAACGAACGTCGACTCTCTGCAGTTCCGGAGACGAGTCGCTTTCTGCTACAGTAAGGAAGGGAGGGAGATGCTCCCGCGCATCAGCCCGAAAAAACTCGGCATTCCCACGATCGGTAATCGAAATATTATTCGAACCCAAGAGGACCATGTCAGCGCGTATATACAGTTGATTCTAATTCCTATACGGCCGCGGGAGAGTAATCGGCTGATTTTTTGCCATTGCGCGCCGACTCTTTTTTGCTACGGCACCACGCACGCGCGCACGCGCAACCGTCCAAGAGATCTCGCTTCTCCTCCTCCTCCTCCTCCTCCTCCTTCTTCTTCATCTCTCACGTGTGCATGCACCTACCTATATAGGTATATATATATATATATATATATATATATGTGTGTACGCGGCTCGTGAAAGTCCCTAAAGTATCGGACGGTATTGGAATCTTGCGCGCACTCGCAAACGCGCGCGTGCCTTTAAATATAAGACTTACAAATTGCCGGTTTTATTAAAGATAACGATTTAAGGGGGGCAGCCGCAGCAGCAACCTATACGCGTATACTTTCCCAGAAAATATTGTTCCAAGACGAGCGCAACTGCTACGGTTGTTATACTACTATACAGCGGACGCTCTGAATTATTTTTTAAGGGACAGTATTTTCTGCCTTAATTGGCCGAGCTGTAATTGCAAGCGCGAGCGAGCTAAAGTGCGATCGTTAATTTACGAACAAAAAAAAAGGGGGAAGAAGTGAGCGACGACTGGCTTCATTGTATAAGTTTATTGATTCCCCGTGGCGTGTAAACGTGACGCGAGGATACTTTTGCCATCGCGCGCGAGCACATTGGAATTGAAAAACTAATTTCCATAATCTTAACGGCACTTGTAACGACAGGCGTGTACGTATATATCGGTTTGGTAGGGTCGATACAGTGTTGTGCGTGGTTAAATTACGTTAAGGTGACTGATATGATTAAAATGTCGTGAAATAATGTGTACGCTTATGAAATGATTATCTTAACTCCATTAATCGCGAGGTTAATGTTAAACGTATTATATGGGTACTGCACTGTTCGAAATATATATAATGTTTGGCGCACCCGTGTTATTATAATCAACTTATAGAAAGTATGATTGCATTTCATTTTTAAATTTATGTCGGTATGCGGATGAATAAATATTGGACTTTTCATAATATTATAATATACTTACATTTGCTACTCTATTTGCTCATTATATCACATTAAATTACCCCTTTACTTTAATACAATAATAATGGTATTTATGTATGCCTTGCCTCTTTTTGCAACGATCTACTTTCCCTTTGATACTGCTTTTTTTTTTAGAGAAATAAATTATAATTTGTTTCTTGAAAGTTATCTCTATCATACACATATTCTTAAATACGTTAAAATATTTATATAGTTATTAAAAACTTTTAAAATAAAAATTAGTCACTTAATTATTCTAATAAAAGATAAAATAAACGTGAAAAAACTTTACAATCTATCGATCAAATATCTCTACTACATTTAAAAAACTAACCACTCTACTTCCTCCAGATCCTCCCACTTCGAACCTCGCCCAAATAATAATACAGCCTCAAAAGTGCAAAGCATCGTTCCAGGCGATAAATTGAAAATAACCGCGGAAGCAAGAGTACGCAAGCTTCTCTCTTTCTCGAGCACACGGCTGTAATTAATCCCGTTTTGGTTTTAAGCTCACACGCGTGTGTATACCATACATACATAAACGCATGCCCTCCGATAAAAATAATAATCGTAGCGATCCAGGCTTTCAGGGTGCCTGTACATCTATATACATACACATGCGCGTATGCGCGAAGATAGAAGTGAAATCGAGGTTTCCCTGAGCTCTATAGCACTGCTCTCTGCTGGGGCGAAGTAAGATGTATACGTGCGCACGTACGTACGAAGTCAAAGACGTAAATAGCACGCCCAAGTTAGCCTAAGCAGCTTGGCGCGCGCGCGCACACGCATATGTGTATGCGTATGTACCAAGAGCGCAAGCACGGATGGTGAGCGTGTGAGTGAGAGAGAGAAGCTTATTACGCACTTTGTTGCCTTTCCGCGAAGGCCGACTGCGCCCCAAGAGTACTGCGGTGATACGAGTCCTGGAAAATTTGTTGCCTCTTGAAATGCGAAGTTAAGCTTAGACATTTTAAGAAAATTTTCAATGAAGAGCTGAGGATGTTTGAGTAAAGTTATTTTATAATAAGGAAAAAGTACTTGCGGTTGATTATTTTGTATATACGAATGTTGTATGTTATTATAATATTATAAAAACGTTACCGTGAAATCCAAAAATTATTTCTTATTAATATAGTAACGGTTAATTTATTGAAGTTTTTAAAGAAGAGAAATCTTACCTCCTTTATAGCTGTAGTTTTTATTTTAAGCATTTTCAATATTTTCTCCTCGTACCTTCTGAAGTTTGATATTATCTCTATTTTATCCAACATCCAATTATCGTAACAGTATGTTACAGAGTAAATAACAAAAATGTTCAAGTTTATTTTGAATATTTGATGTTGCACATAACGTAGATAAAAAATTGGTTTAATAAGCATCGAGATTCTATTTTCATGTAATGAAGGGCCCTCCTGGTTGAAAAGACTTTCTGCACCATTACATGGAGATCGTATTCTGGAAGCTGATATCATTTACAATTCATCCTGAGAATTATGCTAATTTTACGGCTCTACTGTTGTACGATTTTTTATTGCATATATTCCACATAAGTTGTGTAAAAAGGAGAATCGAATTCAAAGGATTCCTGAGAAAAAAAATTGATTCACCTAATCCACATTCATTCAAGTCAAAAGAAGCCTGACGTGACATTTACATGTAAATGTACTGATTATCTTTTCGATTTAAATGACGATCTTTTAAATCATTCTTTTAATTTTGAGTCATGGTAATCATAACATCGATTGCTCGAATAAGTTATTCAGTTATGCAAGCGTTTTCGAAGTAATTTTCCTAGTCATATCAGTTCAGCATCTTTATTGAGCATATATATATATATATATTTTTTTAAAATTCAGAATTTGATCCAATATTGGTCTCTGTAACCTGCTCAACTTAAGCCTATAGCTATTTAATGAAAAGAAATTGATTTAAGGTCATTTCTAACATCAATTCTGTGGTAGAAAAGTTATATGAAAATCGTTTGAAGGAATTTTGATGCTTATGTATATAAAATATTATTGACAGAACATATCTTGCTACGTTCTTACGTAAAACCGAATAAAATTTTAATTAAAAGAAAGTAGTACGCAAAGTGTATTGAAACAAAAATTTAAATATACCGGTAGACTACAAATTTTGATCAAATATATTAAATATTGCTACAAAATAAAACGCATACTCGTATTATTTCTCTTTCACCTTATTTACTTAAACATATATATGTATTAATTCACTTTTTGTGCTATTATAAAACATTATACCACCAACCAAACATTTATCAAGCTAACGGAAGCGCGCAATTATTCAAAACAAATGACCGAACGATGATTTTGAAAGATTGTTTAAACATTGACTCTGACTAACAAGCTACTCTAACTGTGTACCCTGTAAAAACAGTAGCATCGTGCGTCGCCACCGCCGCTTTTCTTCATACGCGCATCAGAAGCATCGACGCAAGGAGTTTGCATGCAGCCTATAAAGACAGAAAACGGTTGACCATATGAATATATATATACGCGCCGGCGTCGCATCACCCATTCCGTATACCCGCGTGTCTCCAACTCTCTCGTGCTTAAGGGCACTAAGTTAAAGCCTCACGAGGAGCACGAACAGCTTGTTATTCGTGCAAACATTATGAATTTCCGCTGAGGCCCTTAAGCGCCTCTCGACGTGCGCAGGAGAGAGAGAGAGAGAGAGAGGCTGGGGATACAAAAAATTACGAATGCAGGAGGCAAATAAAAACAGAGGCGACAGAGAGAGTAGGAGAGGAAAGGAAAATAAGAGATGAACGAGACAAAAGAAAAATAGAGAGTAAATGCGGAAGATTCGAACTATCTTGATGTGAAAAATTAACTGAAAAGATACACTCGAAAAATTTGACAATTATTATAGTATTTAAAACAATCGTAGTTAAAGTATAATATAAAAATCAAATATATGTATACATACTTGTTATGTAATCATAAGATTATCGGAAGCAATTCCAACGCAAACGAGCAAACGAAGAAGAAGAGCGAGAAATATCGTGTAGACCAAAAGGTTCATTGGCATTCTGACGGTCGGTTATTATTCTAGTCCCGAATGTGCTGTTCCTTCGCAAGATTCTCTCCCTCAGATAAATAACAATACTTATGTAACCCCTGGGGCCGTTACACGGACTCCGGAATCTATCAGAGCTGCCGGCGACTTTAAAAAAAATGTCTCCACGCAGCTCTTCGCTCTTCTTTCGCCTTGCCTCCCGTTTCTTTTCCGTGTACACTTTATTTGCCCTCTTTATACTTGCCCGCTTTATCGGTCGGGCTGCACTCGTGTCTTCTTTCTTTCTTTCTGTTCGTCCTGCTTGTCCCCTCGCTGCTTTGTATCTCGACGCGCGATAAGTGGAATGTGCCCGTCTTGATTCATTATTTCGCTAAATGTTCCGCAGTTGGTCTTATCAGTGGAATAATTGTAATCTGCAGTTGTAAATATGCACAGGGAGATGAGGGTAGACGAGGAAAAGGTGTATGTGTGTGTGTGTGTGTGTGTGTATATAAGTTATTCATAGTGTTCTTATTGTTGTTCGAACGAGGTTGATTTTACTAGGATAAGAAGTAAAAGGGATATTCTTTAGTTCAAGATTATAAAACAGTATATTACCTTGGCTATAATTAAAGCCATATATATATTAATGAACAAATTTTTCTTTTATGAAATTTAGAAAGTTTATGTAAATTATTCGTTAATATCATTGGACATGTGTGTGTGTTGCGTTAAATTAAAAGTTAAATTATGTAAGAGGAGAGGCAAATGAAACAATAAAAGCCATTAAATTTAAAGGCTTGTTTTCATTTCATTCTTCTTTCAAAGTACTTTGTGAAGTTAGCAGGTAATAATTTTCAGAACAACACCTACCATTTTTAATTAACGTCGAAAACGATTTTAAATTCCTTCGTAGTACGCGATCTTTACAATAATAAGCCGCAAAATTTATGACATTGTTAATCCATAAATACTCGTATATATCGTATATATTTTATTACATAATCTGTATCTTCTTCGATTTTAATTGCTTAATAACAACCGACAATGAAATATATATAATTTGCATGATTTAAATCATTGCTCAATTCATATTTCCCATATAATATGTAAAATTACATAATCCAATAACATATATACATAATAATTGCAAAGACACTTTAGAACAATTATGCAAGCTCAGCTCTCTTAAAGAATGCACCCTAAGAGCTATGGAACTGCTATACAGATATACGAAGAACCGACGAAATAATCGAATGAGGTAGCACGCGATAAGTCAGCGCGTGGAATAATGTTGTTTGCTAAGTGTCTTTGCAATTGCGTCATAAATCTGTGTGGGTCCCTCTTTCTCCAACTTCTCTCTCTCTCCTCTCCTGATCCCTTTCAGCCTCCCTGCAAGGCGGCGGGCGGTTGCAATGCGATATACGTCGATGGCGCGCTGGAAAATTAATTTCTTCTCTCCTCTTGTGTGTTACAGGTAAGCTGAGAGCGACAGACTCCCTTTCTCTATACACATACAGAAAGACGCCGGCCACAGAGCAACAGCGGCGAGGGAAGTGAATTATGGGCAAAGAAAAAAAAGAAATAATACCGGCGTACGCGCGCGCGCGGCCTTGTCAACAGTACGTGTTGCGAATCCTTCATTGTCACTTTCGCGCGCGCGCGCAGTGTCGTCGCGCCGGGCGTCGAAAGTTTGCTCTCGGCTGCTGAAAGCGAGAAAGAGATACGCACAAGCTGTTGTTTCCACTCTCGTCGTCGTCGTCGTGCATGAGCTACTTGCTGTTTGTATTATATCCTTTTGGTTCCGGAGTCATTGTTTTTTTTTTTTTTACTTCTTTTTTTTTTTCTTCGTTTTGAAAAGGGTGACGACGGCCGCGTCGGGCGCAATATAAATCGCAATTATACGATAACAGATAGCTACGTGGGGTGTCGATCGATCTTTGACTGTATGTGGATGCGCGCGAGTTTAAGAAGAGGCTTTGTGAATTAATTAATGATGGATGCTACGTGGATTCGTGTCGCTCATTACGCGCTATAAATTTTCAAGCTGGACCGATTATGTATGGCGTGCGGGGACTTTGCGCATTCTTCGTTATGTAATTGTCCCACATTTGCGGGATTTTCAAGGATAAAGGTGCCAGCTGAGCAGTGTCTTATCTTAACGAAGTTGCTGGACGGTGTTTCATTGTTTTTACAATTCCAGTGTTGTTCTTTTTAGAGTAAATTGTCGAGAATTATTGCTCGTTTGGAATTTTGCGAAAATTAATTTTTCTTTTCACAATTTTAATTACTTAATATATTAGTAATTAAAAATAAAGTTCTGTTTACTTTATATATAATATGTTATTAATCAATTATCTTGTTTTACTAAAGAATAATGACGATTTTCTAATTACAAATAAAAATTAACAAGTTTCTAAATTGAAAATTGTGGGAAACTTTAATGATACAGTAGTGCTATATACATGAGTTATCCCGTATACTTGTATCTAAAAATAACTGAACGCCGTGGCTGGCAATCTTTCTGATCATATACCGATTACAGCGCGCTTGTGCAAATCATGGTTAATGAAAAAATAACAGGCGCGAAAATTGTTCATTCACACCTGACCGTATTAGAAGGCGTACACGTGCACGTGAAAACAGTAACCGCAAATTCGGAATTTCCATCATCGCGAGATATTCAGTTAACGATCGTCCAAGATCGATTTGAGATTTGCCTCACGTGTGCTACCAACCATCAACCGCAAATGCCATTTGTATATAGCGGAATTGCTTTCCAGGGCGTCATTTTTCGCGTCTGTTTTCTAAGGATCTTGATTAGGTTTGACACACCGCATCAGCAGTGAAACAAAAAAAAAAACACACAGCAGGTAAGCTTTAGTCATGATTGTGAATACATGATTTGGTGTGTATAGAATATAACATTTGAATCGTTATACCTTGTCGAATTTAGTTTTAAAACTGACAGACTGAAATATGTGTTTTTATGGTTGACTAGTTTAATGATTCAGATTTCTGAATTTTTTGGTGATTCATCAATTCGAGAAATGTTCTTGAATCATCAGACACTTAAAACTTTTTTTTTTTATTTTACAGTAAATTTTAGCTGTTAGAATGTTACAACAAGAAATTCCTAATCAAAAATACACCATTTATTCAACAAATCCAAATGATGGTTATTTCCATACACTATTATGCATCTGACTATAAGAATGTCGCACGGATAACTACAAGATTTGCGTAGAAATCTTAGTAGGCAATAACCGTATTCTCCACGCGTTCTCGGTAAACCGCGTATAGATAGCAAGTGCCGGAACAAGTGGCACAAGTCCTGCGCTATATATCGTAGGGCACACAAAGGCCGCCTTCAAGCTTGCAATACACATAGGCGAGTCAGGCTGTGTTCTTGCCTTGCGAGACGGCAAATGACGGTCTCGTCTAGTCGAAATGCGCGCACGCATAAAGTGGGTAAGTTGTTTCTATTTTGGCCCACGGTGGTATAGTGTGCTATGTATATATATACGTGTACTGCATGCGGCGAAACGGAACGATACGGAACGAAAGGCCGACGTACTGTCTCTTCGTTTCTCTCCTTCACTCTCTTTCTATTTCTTGCTGCTTGCGGCAGAAAAACTACGGTGTAGACGTTGGCCTTTTGTTGACATGACTATGGTAGTAGTTGAGGGAAGATCTTGTCACGGGTGTGGAGAGCTAAGAATCTTTTTAATAAACTTCTCGTAGAATCGTACTTAAATGCGAATAAAATGATTGTTACTGCAAATATCCTTGTTTTATGGTTTAAATTCTAGCGTTATTATTTTATTGAAAATAACAGTAAATTGATCTTAAAAAATTTTTATTGACGTTTTTAAAGATGGCTTAATTAATCATGTAATATTTTGTGTTTTAATCATATTTATTAATTAAACACAGATTCTTAATTTTTTTTTAATTAATAAACCGACATTAAAAGAAATGAACAAAAAGTTCCTAATACTTTCAGCAGCTCCGACTATAGTTTTTTTATTAGCACGTATCGTCCTTTTTATCCGAGTTTCAACCTTCACTGCCTACCTCCGCATACGCTAATTCGAACTGACAGGTCGATTTGCAAAGATAACGAGCCCATGAACGTCTCTTGCGAACATCCACTTGCAGGAAGAAACTCCTACCTGGCGTCGCGCGATTAAGTTAGTTTTTCGACATCGACGAAAGCACGACAGAGGAAGGGCCGTAAAGGTGTAAAGAAAAAAAAGTTAGGCTAACTCGTTTAGTCGCCTCTCGTGACAGCACAGCAACATGCGACGTGTGGACATGTATTGCGTGCCGGTCCTGATATTTCGCGTGAATTTTAAAAGAATATTTATGAAGATGCAGTAGCTTCAGTTCACGTCATTTTTTTCCTTTTCCTCGCTTTCTCCAGTCGCTATTACAGATTTCACGCGCACGCCCGTCCGTCGACTTTAGTTAAGGTGTGCTGCTGCTGCGGTTTGTTCGCCTTTCGAATTATATCCTTCCCATTATATATTCGCAAACAAGTCGTTGCAACAAGAAGGCGAGAGTAAGAGAGAGACAGAGACCTTTAATTGATTCTAACACTGGTTTAATGAATAATTCTTAGAAATTTTCGTATAATTAGTGCACTGAAAAGGTTTCAAGGACCGAATCAATTAAATCGTATGGTTCTACGGTGTGCTCAGGTTAAATGAATAGAGTTGACTTTTATGTAATTAAAACGAATAGCGCGTATAGAAAAAAATTTTTTGTTCCCTGACTATAATCGCAAGAGAATTATTAGAAAAAATTGCCTGTACTTACGCGTATTTTGTAGAAATAATAATAAAAATTATATTGCACAATATATAATAGCAGTATAAGCTAAACCTCTGAACTTGTACCATTTTTATGCCATTCAAAATCCAGCGTGTGGTTTACTTACACGGGAAAGAACAGCACGTAAACACATAATAAGGGGCTGTTGAGAATAATAACTTATTCGCGCAGGTGTGAAGTGACAGGAACGAGAAATAAAAAAAAAAAAGTTCTTCTCTCTCTTTTTTTTTTGAGAAAAGCCGACGATTATATCATAACGCCGAGGATCGCGGTTTTCTTTCATTTTCAACGTCTCCGTCGTCGTAGTCGTCGTCAACGATGAAGGACCTTCGGTCGTGTTCCAAGATCGCCTCAATTTTCAAGAAATTCTTCTACGTTCTCTCGCGCGGGAGAGCGTTTTGCGGTTTTTGAAGACGTCCACGACGCAACCACATTCAAGGACTTACCTTTCTAACTGAACGCCCACGTGGCTGTTGGATTTTTTTCCTCTTTCTCGTTCACTTTTCTTTCTCGGCTATGTCTGATGCACATTCGTCCCCGCATGAATTTCTAATTATTAAGAGATTGCTTCTTTTGATTAGCTCGTCAATCGTGGAAGTTGCGTACATTATATTTACAAATGACTCATTGCAACATGTAACGGTAAATTTTGATTTATATAGAAAAAAGATATGGTCGAATTTTGCAATTTTTCCGCTGGAAGTAATGGGAATTTTTAAGATTATTCGGGAACGAAAATAAATGACCAACTTTCACATTCTATTATGCATTGAAAAATATTCACAGCTGGAGTTAAAATTCATTAATTATTCTCTCAAGGATTGTCATGAATCTTACTCTACTCCAAGCTGCCAGATTGATGCACATACCTTTTTGTTTTGGCACTTGCAAATTTTTTCTTAACACATAATTAAATTAAGACAATATAAATGATTCGTTGTAGACACTTCTTTTATCATAAGACTTTTTTATTAATGAACATTATTTTAACCAACACTTCGCTGAAGACTTACACGATTGATTCATTTTACGTTCAGTTGAAGTAAATCATTGAAACGCCGACCTTCAAAAACAAGCATTCATCTTTAAAAAACAAAAAAAATGTGTTATAAAATTAGATTGTTATCTTAAAAACCTCTTTTTCTAAAAAAAACAACGACAATATAACATATTAAAACAAAATTATAACTTCCCAAAATAACATTCCCCCTTATATCACTTGCAACCTATCGAACGAAAAAAAACGAGACAGCAAAATGTGCGAATCGCCGTTGGCGCCTCGACGAAAGTCCGTAATACAAAGTATGAGAGAAGCCGTTAGTCACGACTCGGCTGCTACTGCTGCTGCAGCAGGGAGCGAGCAATTTTGGCCGGCTTTGGCCCAGCAGTTTTGGCACAAACTTTTAGCCCAATCCGTTCTTGCCTTCTGTTTGCGCGCAATGTTCGCTTGCTCGAAACAGCGCGTCGGCACCTCTCTTTTGATTGCGCAAGGCGAGAACCTAGCAAACATTCGTGGCACGTTGGGCTTTCGGACACGGCAGCAGAAAGTGCCCGCTAAAAATGCCGTTGTCGACTCTTAATTCCCGATCTCGTTTTCCTTCACTTCTCTCTCTCTCTCTCTCTTTCTCTCCCTTACTCTTTTGCTCTTTTTGCCGTGCCGGGTTCTTTTATTTTGCGCCCGCGCGTGTGCACTGCTACTCTGGCGAATCGATACTTTCATTTTATTTAAACGGACAATTGCAATAGACGTTACAGTTGTTGTTGTTGTTGTCGCGTTGCAGTGTTTAAGTGAATTTTATCGATGAAAAAAAAAGTTATAATTACGGGGAAGATTGGACATTTATTTGCTATTGAAATGTCAAGGGTACCAATAATACATATATATATATATATATATATATATATATTCTTATGTAACGTCTGCACTTTTATATTAATTGTAATCAAGTGTATTATCAACGTTTCGTGCTTGATATTTATTGTTTGACGCTTGATAAAGCAAATAAACCAGTGACAAGTGAATTACACTGGTGTATTATAATTATGGGGAATGTTTGGTCGATTTTCGAAACATACCGAGATATAGATTGTTACATAAATATATTTGTTTTTGTATTTTTCATGACGAAAGGTGTCTTTAATTTCATAAAGCACGCAAACACAAAAGCATTTTCATTTGTTCTTATGTAAAACCTTGAACAATTCCAAAATCACGCAACAATTTAAAACCTAAAAAATCACGCGAAACTGTCGGTATATCATCAAAATCATATCAGTTTTCACACTACACTAATTCGTCGAAAAGCAACAATTGAAAGGATTTCTGGAAAACTCGTAAAGAACACGAAAAAAACAGGGGAAAACAGTGGCGAGACGAGCTGACGTTTATTAATCAAGCATAATTTAAACGTATAGAGTTTAAACGCGTATACATACCTTAGAGAACCCAGCAATAAATCTTCATTTCGCCTCCTATTCTTTTATCATTATTTTCTCCCCCAACTCGCTCATCTCAGCTTAATTTGTATTCCTTATCGGTTTGTTCCCGGTAGCCGCAACCGTTGCTACTCTTTTGACGAAAGCCGCCCGCCGCGCGCGAACGATTTCGGACGGCTCGAGCAGTACGACCTTAATGGCGCGACCCAAGTATAATTTGCCACCTTGCTTTAATAATTATATCAATCGTGAATTCGCAGGAGCTGTAGGCACGTGAAACAAAGATAAGGTTCGAAGTGTGTAGAGAGGTAAGAATTAATATTACGGGATAAACTAACGGCGTGTTGATGGCTGGCTGTGTAAGCGCTCGTTATGAGTTCTTTGAATACTTGCTGCAATAATCGTGACTGAAGTAGTATCATGTTTTTGAATATGCTTTTTTAGTTTTGTACCTTCGCTTGAAACCGTCACTGATTATTATTGTTCACGGAGAAAGGTTTTTTGAAATCCTTTCGAAAAAGTTGACAATACCAGTTTTAAAGTTTCTAAATGATTTTATAGCAATTTTCAATGTTAATTTAAAATAAATTAGAATCAACTACAACATTTTACTACGTTCTTATATTTTTAATAATACTTTTACTTGTTAACAGTAGTTACTAAATTTATGTATTCAAATTTTATCCCTATATATTATATTTTTTATAAATTATCCTTCACAAAGATAACCACAACAATAACGATAAAATAATCTAAATTTTAAAAACCGCACAACAATCTACAATACTATCTAAAAAAAACTCCGGAATAGCGCAAAAATGCCGGGAACCACAGCAAACTCGGCCACTACTGCTCTCTTCCTCTCCTTATCCAAGCAAAATCTCTAAACAGATGCACACGCAGTCCTGTAAACTAGCTACCTCTCTCTCTTCCCCATGTACTCCTCCTGTTACTCACGTGGCGTTATCTCGTCGGCGAGTCCGTATCCGTTAACATCACCCTGCGCGCACGTTGCATCTCCTCCTTCTCCTTCTCCTTCGTACACGCGTACGTACACATGGCTTATGCATCCCCGCTCTTATATACGTATACTTAAGGAAACTAAAGCTTACTGACCAGAAGCAGCAACGCGGCGGTAGCAAAGTACGTTTTGCCTTCTTTATTATTCGGCATGCTGCGGCCCTTTCATCTTATCTCTTTTTCTCTCCACCGTCGTTGTCGTCATTTACCGTCCCTCTCAGGAAACTTCCCTCATGCCGAATTTGCATGAAGCCGCCACCGTCATCTTTATATACGCGTGCAAGCAAGCGACACACGCAAAAAATGCGTACGCATAACTGTGCCGTATGCCGTATGGACGAGAGAGAGAGAGAGAGGCTCAAAAAATCAACACGCGAACGGGTTGTGCGCACAGGGGCTCACATTCCAAGCTACGTGCTGCCGTGTAGGCAGCTTCTCGCCCCCACCATCAGTGCCGAAATATCTCGGGAATTCGCTTTATTGCTACTGCGCAGGGGAATTGGTTGGTTACAGAGTGCCGAGTTACGAGGGCAGAGCGAGAAGAGATGCGGAACTGTATATGGGCGAGTAGCGCGTGTGATACTTTGTAATTGTGTTATCGGGAATTCGAATTTTAATGACTAATATGTCAGAATTTTGATTGTCGTATAAGTGGAAAATTAATTTTCTTTTTTTGACATATTTTAGGTGTAATTGCGCCAGATTTAAAAAAAAATATATATATATATCTTAATAAATTATCCTTTTAACATGCAATTGCGAAAGTATTTTCAATTAGTTACGTACAACATTTTATTTATTTTCTAACACCGCGAAAATTACCATGCGTATAAACTAATTCATGACTGTTCTTACCACAGAACGCGGAAAATTCTCATAAAGATAACCTTATCGATTTCGAATTCTCGATTTACCAAAACATTTATATATCTAAAAACTAATTCACAGCCAGGTGAAACGAATTCACACGCCAGTTCCAATTCCTGCTACATATACATATATACACACACTTTCTCCACCTTCTGCTATACACCAACACTTATATATTAACCAATATATACATACTGGCTTTCACACGTGTACTCAGTCATTTTTTTATTCCCAGAATATTCGGGTAGCAGGGTGCATGAGAGTCTCGATTTATCGACGGAGATTAAGTAAATTTCGCGCGCGACTCTCGCGCGCAGCACGTACTTCTTTACGCGTATTGTGCAATTATTACCAGGCGTGCATGCAGCCATACATACACACACATACACACAACTTGCAATTTAAGCGAACGATAAAAACTCATTGCCGGCATTACTCGTCGGGCCGAAATTCCGTAGTGCGTATACTTTAGCATGAAAAACTACGTCGACATCCGCGCATGCTGTATTGCTTATACACGTTTGAAGGAGGTAGTTCTGAAAGAAGTTTTACCTCTCTGGAATTTTCGTGATGATAAATGCTCGATGATGTGAAACTCCAGCCGTGTATGTATATGTATATACGCACGTACAGGGTCAGAAATTTTCGGTACGCATACGTGCGGAGCTTAATCATCCGGATATATTTGATGATAAAAGACGGCTGCTAGCGTCTCATTAACTCATTACACGCGCATCAATTACACATATAACGTATATATACGCGAACGTACGTATATATGTATGCATCGCTAAAGAGAGGCTACTTCGCTTGTATACGTGTACTGCTATACGCTGCCGTCACTGAGTTTCAGGTTGTTTTGTTGCATGTTGTATACGTACGTATAGGGTCGATCGATCGTGCCCCTGGCGAGCGTACCGGCAAAATTAATGTTAAAATGTGTTAATTAATCGGAACCGATCGGCACAGTGGTTTTCACGGTACGAGCAGAGCTTCCTCGTCGCTTATCAAAGCCGAAGGGGCCGTTTTAATGCGCCAGTTTAATAAGTCGCGCGCGCGCGCGTAATATTCATGAGGAAGAGCAAGCCGCCGAAATATCGCCACACACACACATACACATATATACGTGTACGTATGGGTAATCAGGTAATATTTCCAAGTGTATATACGCGCGTAGTGATTTAATTGCACGACCCAGTTGCTCGTGAAAGAGCGAAGAGGATACGAGAGCAAGTTATACGCCGACGTCACTACTACGCGCAAGCAAGCGAAACTTGTTGAATATCTCTTATATACGACCCGAGAATATCCGTGTGTGCCAGTGTATCTCAGCAGCCGAATTAGATTCTGTGCCCGGTAGTATAGTAGCAGCAGTGCTTTATCCATTATCTCGCGCGGCTGATGCAGTGCTAAGCTATATACGTATATGACTGCACGTGCGCGTGGCAAAACTACTTTGAGACTACGGCTGGACTAGAACTAATTGTCGTGATTTTAGACATGGCTGACTGTACATATATATTTATATATATTGCCGTCAAGAATATTGCGTATAAAGTTTATTTATCGTTGGTTATATATTTTGACAAGAATAGCACGATAAAGTCGTATCAGTTTGATTTGTCGTTCTACAAAATGTGTGTCCTTTGTTTTGGAATTTAGCCGTTCAATGATATTTTAGCTATTTTTACATAACGACGGAACATAATATAAAGTAAAAGTTGACTGTCATGATGTCTACAAGGAATTCATGTGATTCTAAATATATATCTGAACTTGTAAGAACATTTTTGGGTAGAGAAAATTTTACAAATGTATTGATATTTTTGGAGAAGATTTAGTTGGTTTTCCCAACTTTTTTTTTTAGAGACGTGACATTTTCGACTAATCTGAGGAAAAGTAGACGATGATGCTGTTCTAAATATACGTATGTACACGGAAAATAAATAGAAATGGTAACCCGGATGAGACCACTTTTCTCTTTACTCCCCAAACACTTTTAGTTTTATTACCTTATATAAATATAAAAGCATAATTCATCAATCCTTGACAATATATCTTTTTCTATAACTATAAACCTAAATCATAACGTAAACTCCATATCCCCACATCAAAACTTCACGTTTAATATACTTCAAGTACACCCATATAACAATGCATTTCATTAACAGAATTTCCTCGACTTATCCCGTGCTCTTAAAACAATGACACACACACACAAACACACGCTTATATCCCTTTTAGCTTTAACGAAACGATTAATTAAACATCGAAAAAGCAAGAGACCCTTCGCTGTTATAACGCAACCAAACAGCGAGAGATTCCGCTTTATTTTGAAGGCTGTTAATTTAGCATAGAAGAATCCTGAAAAGATCGGGGAGCCTTTGAGCTGAGGACAACTCGCCGCTTGCCCACCACTCCCCCCCTCTTTTTTATCCACGACAACAATGCACGTAATGAAGCCCACCCGGCTTATTACGGCGATGTATCTCCCGGGACCGAATACTCTCTCTCTCTCTTTCTCTCTGCGCAAGCGCAAACGCTTGCTCATTGTTCGGTCGTCGAGCAAGCGAACGAACGAACGAACGAACGACCGACCGATCGTAAAATCCCATCGTGACCCGGCGAACTGGAAATGCGAAATCTACCTCTGGACCGAATCTTGTGTGCATCTTGCGCGTTGCTATGGGGATGTATATATAGTTACGGTAGCGATCGCTTATTTGTTCATAATAATCGTTAACGAGGAGCGTAAGGTTTATTTGGTGCTTCTTGCGGTGTGGTATTGTGGTACGTTTGTGGGGAGTATATCGCAGTAGAGGTTTTATAGGTTTGAAAGTAAGGTCGATTGTTACTTATATGATGGTCGATTGCTTGTGGTCGAATTACATATTTATCTCTTTTTTTTTACGATGAGATATTACGTTCTTAAAAATAGTTTTTAACTAATGATATAAAAATATAATGGTAGTGAAATTGTGTCACTTGTTACTTACATAAACGTAAGTTTATTTTTCAAATGAACATTCTTAAAATTTACAAGTATTTATACGCTTATAGATTAATGATTGGGGGCCAAAAATATATTATATCACCTTGAGATACTGTATGTACATCGTTTGTTTACAACACAATTCCACAGTCATGATTCACAAGACGTATATTATTTATGTATTTACTTAACTTCCATAAAAACCTTTTATTTCCATATTATCACTTTTAATCACTTTTGACTCACTGTCGACTTGCGGAAAATAACATAAAGTGTCAGTATTATCTACTTTTGAACATTTCAATTGATACTTTTAATGAACACTTAATCGCTCAAGGAATATCTTTATTTTTTTTTTCTTTTGGGAAACTAAAATACCGTTTAATACACTTTTTATTATTTTGTCAAACGGGCGTCAGGCTGCCGACTGCAATTATTTTAAAAGCCATTGACGCAAATTATTTAAGTATTAATAATAAAAGATTGTGCCGTACGGATTTTGCGCGTGCCTTAAATAAGATAAAAAAAATCCCATGTAGTTTGATGACGTCAGAGGATCAACTGGCTTAAAAATTTCTGCCTCTCTCGTTACTTTGATTATACATTTTTAAAAAAAATTCGGAAATGCCATATAACCCAATTAATTCATAAAACTATAAAAATACGAAATTAAATCGTTAAATTATTAAATTTTTATCATTACAATTCGAAATGAAGAATTATAGTTATAATTCACTTAACCTCAATTCGAGTAGGCGGCATTTTACCGTTACTTTCATTACTTACATAGAAAAAACGAACTTTACCCAACACTGTCTCTTTCTCTCTCTCTCTCTCTCTTGCACATTCGCAATTACATTTCGTTTTTCAGGTGTAACGTAAAATTAGAGTCGGTAACGCGCAAATACCACGCTGCAAAGGGCAAGCAGTCGATTAAAGCCCGTAAACACTCCGATGTACGGAGTTAAACCGCAGTTTAATAGTAAAATGAGGTAGCATAATCGCCGTGAACGCTCACAACTTTTTGCTCACACACAGGAGCATATAAAAAGAATAAACTACCATGCGCGAGCGCAAAAAACGCGAAATTTACACGTATATAACACGCAGGCTGTAGCAGCAACGACGACGACGACGACGACGACAACGACGACGACTACTACGGTGGCTCGTTGCGCGAGCAATTTGAGGTTCGTTATATACGCGTACTCGGAGCTATACTACGTCCAGGTACGAAAAGCACGTGAAAGAAGGATTGTAATGAACCGTAATGGCCGATAAACGAAAGCAGACGAGAGAGAAAGAGAGAGAAGGGGTCTTTCCGTTCCCACAGCCCTGTACACATTTTGCAAACTCTTCGCGAACGTATATATAGTTAGTTGCGTGTATATACACTTATTATATACGTATATTCGCGCATCATTTGTTAACGGAATTCAAAAGTCATAACGAATCAGACACGCCAAGCCAACTGAGTATGCGAGCGCCGCGCTAATTACTTCCAATTCATTTTCACCTGTGCTAAGATTCATATCGAGGAGAAGGGGAGAAGGCAATCTAAGAATATTCTAACCGAGTGAGAAGGAGAAAGAGAGAACTTTTGTGCACACATGTGTGTGTGTGTGTATAGCTATCGAGCAAAATAATGCTAATAAACGTATACTGCAACAGCTTTTCAACACGCGCGCGCGTGCCTCGTATACGCGTGCTGCTCCCGTTACGAGTGAATGGATTTATTTTTGTTTTTAATTGAATGTTACGTCAATGTAGATTTGTATTTGTCACCGTTTACACGTGCTCCTTTAATTATTCACGCGTGAAGCTGATTAATGGCGAGAATGTTGGATCGATTTTCGACGCTTGAGTGTTTGAAATTCTCCTGTGGTGGCGGAATTTAAGTATAGGGGGGACAAATTTTTGCGAGTTTACTTTTATCCTAATTTTCGGCACAATTCTTCTCGTTGTTGACATTTTTGCTTTAAATTGCCGTGGTTTTCTAGATTTTTCGTTACAAACAACGTTTTTAGATGTTATTTTTTTTTCTTTATTCTCGTATTTTGTTAGAAAATATTTTGTTTATCTACTTTTTACGTATCACTTCTATTTTAGTAAATAAAAATGCATTTGCCAACTACCAACCGATCTCTTGAGTAAACAGCACCCCTCTAAATTCACAAAAAAACTATCAGCCTATCATTCATTTCGAACTCTTTACAAGCACCTTTACGTGTACCATATACATTCGCGCGTCATACAAAACTCACCGCTACACACACACACACACACACCTCTATTCACAATGGCGCGCATGCAGAAATCGCGTTGCTCTCGACTTCAGCAATAAAAGCCCGCGGAGCTTTCTCCACTGAACGCGCGCGTCGGCCCGGGTAAATTTATACTCCTCGGAATCAATTCGATTTTTATTGCTCCTAATAAATTACGAGCCCCGAAAGGAAAATCAATCTCGGACCATTGCTGTTTGCTGCTGCTGCTGCTGCTACAGCGGCGGCTTCGTTTTCGCCTGCGGAGAGTGAGTTGCCCCCCTGCATAACAGTAGCATGCGAGTGCCAAGGTATTTCACGAATGCGAACATGGCGTACGCGCAGGATTCGGCTCTTGTCGACAGACGCACGTATATATGTGTATATGTATATATGCATGTGTGTGTGTGTGTGTGTGTGTATATGTGCAGATAGCAGCAGTGCCTTCTGGCCGATTTTCTTTTCCTCGTCTCGTTCTCGCTTACTGTATGCGCGTGTGCGTATGCACGGTGAGCTCGGGCAATCGTAAAGGCCAATCAAGCGCACGGGGCGAAGACGTCTTAATTAAAACTTCTAAAATTTATTATGAAGCTCCGGCCTCCCCGCGTATTATTTCGTGCACCTTAAATCCTGGAAATAAGAGTTTCAATTCGCTTTATTGATAATTAAACGGCTGCGCTCTCGCTCTCGTATGTATATGTATATACGTATGTATATTTATAATATATATATATGTATGTATGTAGCGAACGCGAATGCGCGAGTTTTTATTTACGATGTTTCGACGAGAGCAGCACACTCCCCTGAGTAATATTTTATTAAGGACCCAGCGAGCATGATTTTTTTTTCATATGGCCTAAAAGTGTGTTAATTGATAAAAATTTAAAGTTTTTAATCCGCAATTAAAATGGAAATTATTTATTAAATCTCACGGGAGTTCTTGCTTAATTCAATCTGCAATGCGAGAGAATTATTGCTAAAATATCGAGCCAAGGGACATAAATTCATTTGACAACGAATTGATACTGTATATATATATATAAGTGTATTACTTTGCGTTAATTATTTAATGAATAAATTTAAGTGGCTATAATATTTTTATTTTTTATTTTTATTTTAAATATCATATCATTTAATTGTACCGAATAGTTTTTTACTTGTAGAAAATCTCTATAAATTAATCATTAACATTCACGCAGTATTACTTTACATTTTTTTACCATCGCCAAAAATCTAAAGTTATTCTAAAAATTGAATTTTAATCCCTTAAATCATTAATCATTCAAAAACAGTCACCACAACTATACTCATCGCTTGAGAGCATCTCAAACAAGCGCAAAAAACATTAAAACCGCAGAACCGACCCATTTTTCCGCACTAGTCCCCATCGGTATTTAGCGCAAAAACTAATTTCGGCCTCACTCTACACACCCTCGCTCACAGCGAATATTATTGTCATAAGGCCTTCGTAAGAGACGCGGTGGGGAAAACCAGCGCATCGTCAAGAGATGACGGACGCAGCGCTAATGACGACGACAACGACGATGAGCCAGGCGGATACCCTCAGGGGTGACGATGCGCATCGGCCTCGCTTCGTTGCGCGTGCAGTATATGCTTGTGACTACTGCAAGGTCACTGATTTTGTCGATTTCACGAAACATATAACGTGCAAAAGTTTGCCCTTCGGCCTGATTTTACATTTAATGACTTTGACTGGTTTAGCGTTGTGTGTTGTTTGTTTTTTCTTTACTCGCATTGTTTTGACAGATTTCGTATTTTTCGGGGTTGTTTAGCTATTTTTCGCGACAGTTACGATGTTGCGTTAGCAGTGATGCAGAAATAATGTTCAATGATTGTACGAAGAGTCTGTGGTATGTTTATATAGAGAAGGATTTTGTTCTTAGCGCTCGATTTATTACCTTAATCCTGTAGCATCGGCGGTGCCGATAAGATCGAAGGCGATTAATCATTGTTTTTCCTGCGTTTTATTTCAAGTTATAGACGTGGAAGTGATTAATTGATAGAGTACTTTGAAATTAATATTTCAAATTATTCATTGCTAATTTGCGTGATGATTGATGTATGTTATAGTCTTAGATACTTGTTAAAATAGTTCTAGTAGGAGTATATAAATATTAAAAAAAAAGATCAGAAAGTTATGTGAATTTACGTATTTAGAACTGCACTGCTTTTAATTACTTCAAAAGACGTAAATAGAAACAAAAATACAATGCAGAATTAGTATACAAGTTGAATAAAAATAGATGCACTCAAGTAATTAACTCTGTTTTTATAACACTAAAGTAACGTATATATACTCGAGACAGAATGTTTGCATCATGCCAAACGCATAAATCTGAATTAGTTTAACAAAGTAAACAATTCTTTTTTAATAACCTTATGTATATTTTCTGATCTTCGCATTATAGGCCACGTAATTCATATAAATACAGCCAGTCGGACCGGTATCCAAGTCGCGTAATCTTCTTTCCAAGACGTTGAAAAGAGACGAGAAATTTCGTGCCGGTAATGCTGACCGGGCACACGACTCGCTTTTTACATTCTTTCGTCCCCATCGTCATCGTCATCGTTGATGCTTCTTTTTTTGCCAACTGTATACGCGAGCTCCTCAAATCTCAATTATGACAAGCCGGAGGATATCTCGGGCAAACGAGGCGTGCTAATGAATTTAGCGTGCTACCAATAAAACTCGGCCGAGAAGGAGGGAAAGAAGGAGAGAGAGAGAGAAGACCGTAAAGGCGCCTCTCTTCACGAGTGAACGCCTGCCCTGCTGGCACCCCTGCAGAGGAGCAGTCGTCGTGATGCTCTCTTCTTCGTCGCCGCGACGCCCGACTATTGCGTAACTCCTCATCATCGTCTCCCTCCCCTCGGTTTCTTCTGTATGCTCTTTATTTTACCTTACGTGCTCTTTTCATATTCTTTGAGCGGATTTTCCTTGATTGAGAGAATAAGGAAAATAGCAGCTTATTGCTAGCTTTTAATTTTTCTTTTTTATTATTTTTAATTTAAATCCTATAATATTATATACGTATGTATTATCAAGTACATCGATATAAATGAGAAAGTCATGTTGTATATCTTTTGAGAAATTTTCCCAAAATGTTGATGATATTTTTTCATTCATACGTATACTTACTTTTTACGAAAGTAAAAAATATTAAGTTCTACGTGATTCACGAGAAAATTAAAAGATCATTATTACCTGATATTACCCTTTAATGGGCCCAATTTAACTGCTAATCGAACGCACTTTTATAACATTATAAAATCATTTTGGCATAAGGAACCTTCGGCTTAATCGCAGTTTATAAATTAACAAAATCACGAAGTAGCTTTCGACGCTCTCTAAAGTAAGTAAATATAAAGCTTCCAGTAAGCACGTGTACGTATACGTTGCAGCGGCATTACTTATCAGCTGATGTGTAACGTACGACTTTGATAAACGTCTGTAACACACACCCGTATAACCGTGATTCTATAAGTAAAATATCTTTTTCCTTGGTGACATCGGCTGCGAGAAAGTGTTTACCGAAATTTACGATAATTAAGAAAATTAAGATTTCAAGAATCTTAATGAGCATCTTGATGAGCGCTTAAATGCATCAAGTGCTCGTAGGTAGTAAAGCTTTCGCAGCGCGCGTTTTTTAGGGCTCCTCGAGGCGCGCATAACTGCGTGAAGACGCCAGGAGTCTTGCATAATACGATAAGAATTTAACGGCACACGCGTGAAAAGTTTGCCTTGCGCGCCGAACTGCGGACGTGGATTTTAGTGCACTAAAATAAATGTCATCTTGGTTGTATCAACGCGTTCCGACGGTTATACCCCACCTTTTTATTTTATTTTTGCTTTTTTTTTAAAGCCGTTATACGGTGATTAATCGCGCGCTTTGGTTTATCTACGATTTTTAATCGACAAGTCGATGTTATACGCATGAGTATGTTATGAAGATATAAATTATATTTATAAACTTTTACGCGGAAATATCTGACCAAGATTACAAGGATAAGAACACTAATATACTAAAGAAAGTTGTAACTGTCATATAAGCTTGAATATATCAATTATAAGGATGAGTATATCTATAATACAAATACGCATATAGGATTCTTATCATCCGTTATTTCATTTATTTTCACACATCAAAAATAATAAATTGTCTTGAAACTAAAATTAAACATTTCGCCATCTAATCAACCCTATCCTAAAACCTATTATCCATTCAAACCCCGTTGTATAGAACTTCATCACAAACTACACCTCACACAGCCTGGTTATTATACGCCTTGTCGTCGGAAAACTCGCCCTCGCCACAAACATGCATACGTCGTGTTGGCATCGCTCCCGGATTAGACCGTGTACTCTATAGGGCAGACGCCTCTACAAAACACACTGACCCGGTCGTTGTCGTTGGTCACCATATCACTTTATTATTCGAATCGTCAAAAGGCTTGTTTCTTTATACATACGTGGATTTCCAGCTTAGTTGCCACGAACAATTGCGTGCTAATTAAACTTGATAGAGTTTTTTTATTGTATATATGTAGACCTAAGTTTGCATAAGAGAATTATGATGTAAAAGTTTAAATGCGTAATTGCAACATTAATCCTTATTAGTAAGTAATCTTAATTCTCTAATCTCTATTTTATTGGCAAAGAGTTAGCATAGTACTTACTCGATAATTACAAACATCGTAGTTGATAAACCGTCATTATGATACATCTCATTATTTTTCTATAAAGAGCCTCGAATCAACGTTTTCGCTGCTCTCTCTCTCTCTCTCTCTATCGTCCATAAATTATCATCGACTTATATACCAATCGCGACGGATATAAATAATAAATGAAGGATAATCTAAGCGGAATGATTCAATATAAATCACTTTTATCAATCACAGACCGCGCGTACATATATACATAATACTTGCGTGCAAAATATATAGACCCGATCTTGCCATATAATCGCATTAGCGTGTGTCGGAATATATATATGAAATATATAATCGCAATACAAACAGCAAACGCGCAACCGCGTGGCAGCGTCTCTCGTACAAACGAGAGAAATATAGAAAGGGAGAGAGAGAGAGAGTAAGATGTTTGCCGGCGCATACACGGCCGAACAAATTCATAAATCAAGCGGAGATTTGACGTGCCGCGTGCGCGCACGCGCGTTACTTTGACGAGTGGCTATACAGAAACGACGGGGGCGTTGTTCGCAAAAAGGCTTCACTCACATATATACATATATACATACACACACACACACACATATACCTTCTAAGAAAACGATCTCTCGTAGCACGCGTTTTCCGGAGCTCGCGCTTTACGTTATTGGTATATATATATATATACGACCGACACCTAAAGTCACTCTCACTCACTCTCTGGCGTTTTGAATGAAACCGTGCGCGCAAGCCTCGACCGCTAGAATATTCCATTCATAAGCGCGCTTATCGATTCCACGCTGCGCTATACGTGTTATGCAACGTCTATATAGCAAAAGCGCGTGTATATATGTCTATGTGTGTCTATGTGTGTGTGTATGTATATAGTATAGGCCAATAGGCCTCTGTTCGAAGTTGCGAGCATATATGCGTAACCGATTCTTACATTATATGCTATACACGTGAATATGTGTATGTTATATCTGTGTGTGCCACTCGCCGGGTTCCATTCATATATATATATATATATATATATATATACCCATTACATTGCACGACGTAATCAACGCGTTTCCCGCAAGAGCGACGTGTGGGCGAACTAGTAGCAAGCGGCGCGACTCGTCCAGAGTGGAAGAAGAAGAAAAAAAAAGAGAAAGATAAGGAAGTAGGGGGAGAGAGAGAGAGTGCCGTGCAAAATACCGCTTGAACGAGCCTGTATGTATGTGTGTGTATAGTGATCTTTCGACTTGGGGGTCCATGGTACTCTTTTGGTCGCTCGCGAAAAGTCGCATTAAAATTCCTACTTGCCGGTAATGTGCACACAATGGGGGGATAATGCATTCGCTGAGGGTTTATTACTTTTTGTTCAATGAGTGAACTATTTGTTCTCGATGTTATGGTGCCGTATCGGTTTTACGAGAGGGGCACGGTGCTAACTCTCCCACTCTATACGCTACAGTCGCATGGCCTTAATGCATCATTTTTTGAATTCACGCGCTTTTATATTCGCCATTAGACAAAGGGTAGTTTGTACATACGATATTTTTCAACCTTTTATCGTCAATTTCCGTAAAATAAAATTACAATCAAGGAAATTCTGAATGACTTTTTTTCTTTAGTATTCAGAGTAAAAATTGGCAAATTGTAAATAAACGAATCAAAGGAAACTATTATTTTTAAATATGTCACATGTATAAAACCTTTCGTCATTGATCGCAACTGAGGGAAAATCCCTGAATATCGTTAATAATTGAATAAATAAAAATATAATATTATACACTACTATAGACTCTATTCCTACGAAGTGACATTATGTCGGCATAAGTATATATTCTTACCCGTCACGTCACGCGCGACTGTATAGCTGCTGTCTCTGTCTTTCCTGTGCACGTAGGCGCCAACGTTATTATATACACGTGGCTCTGCGAGGAATAATATCGGGATATTTAATGACGTCAAGAACTCGCAGGGCGCTTGTATAATGCTAAAACCAGAGCTAAAGCTGCTTTCGGAAGTATATTGCTCGCCGATCTCTGCGCGCGTTATACACTCGAGAGATGCAGCAGCAGCAGCAACGCTCGTACTCGTGCAATTGCATTTGCCTTCGCGCGCTATTTCTCTTTCATCGTTTTTTTTTGTTGTTGTTGGCTGTTACAGTCGCGTGGTGTGTGTTGCAAAATTTTCTGCCTTATTAATTATGCAAATCGTATTTTATCCGTCTCTACCTTCATTCATGACTTTTTGTCGCCGCGCGCGGATGCATATACGAGGCTATAAGCGATCGGCGACTCAATATTCAATAAACAGAGATTTAAAACTCGTTAGGATATTGACGTTATGCACTATTTTTAGAATCCGTTTTATGCGCATGTTATTATGTAAATTATATATATATATATATATATAGATAATCGAGCTGCAAGACGGCTCGCGACTACTTTTCTGTAAAATTTTTAAGATATTTGTAAAATATTAGAGGTAAAAATATATGAGAAAGCATTAATATCCAATTGTACTGTACGAATGCGAATATAGCGAGAAATTTAGATTGTCTTCCACGTCATTGTTTGAAATAAGATGCGAGATGTAAATGCGTTATGACCGATCTAAGCCTACTCAAATCATTATACGAGTGAAGCATTGCATATAAACGTTATGAAACTTTTATTGTTCTTCGTGAAAGTAGAATTTTAATCAAGCTGTTAACACGTTCTCCCCAAGCGCACAGTGTCATGTACATCATTTCAAAATTATTACGCATTTCCTTTATTGAAACTTTATTGATCTAATGGAATTTCGCATTCAAATGGCTACATCTTAACACTTTCGAACACTAATTGAATTCATTCAGGAACCTTAGTAATTTTTTTTAAATTAATTTATTAGACGTTAATTAATTTCAAAATTGCATACGCTTATTATTCATAGGTAATTTCTGTGGTATGAACCATCAGGAAATTTCGATTAGAATTTCGTCTACATCAGTTCATTACCTTCAATTTCGAATCTGTCAAAAGTATATTTCTTAAATAGAAACGTAAAGCTTTTACAATTCAATGGTATTTTAAATGCAGTTATAGATTTGAATTAAGTCTTTACTCTATGAGAGTATATATTATACGACGGAACGGTTTTATTTTGTAGAAATGAACTAATGTGACTTTGACAGAACATATTCATAAATTGTGCGTTGCCCAGTGCGCCAAGTGATAATTACGATCTTTCGGTTCTACGCATCGTAAATGAGCATTCAAAAAAACTAATAAAATTTCAGTATCGGAACACTTTATTCCGCGCAATAAATAAAGCCTTTACGACGGGTTTTATGGATGGTGTGTCATTTTCAACTTCGGTCCCCGATGTGTGAAACTCGCCTGCGTGTCGCATTATAAATTATCGTCAAATTAAATAGCGTAACTACCTGCTTTCATAGAAATAAGGTTTCACGAAAGTTTACATAAATGTCGCAGCAAAAACGTTCGCCAAGTTTGCACTATCTAACTAAAAATTAAATAAAGACATCTATGTATTTTTTATCTTAAGTGTAACACGTTTAATAAGTTGTATGAAAATATTGAAAATAAATTTTCTTATGTAAGATTAACAAACGTCCTCGAGCAAAATATATGGTAAAACCTATTGAAAATAGAAAAAATGCTAATTACTGTCAAAGTGACAAAATTCTTTAGATCGTTTTGAATGATGGTTAATGCTTTATGTCCAAAAGTCTTCCTTGCCACTTTCCGTTTGAGAAGCAAGTCTGTTGCTAATTTTGTATACTTACGTAATAAATACTTTTCCTAAAACTCCCGCACAAAAGAAAGACTTGTTAATGTCGGGGAATTACCATTTTTATTAAAATTATGTAACATTGTTGTAGAAAGTTATTATCTTATTTAAAGCATGATCATGAACAAACGAAACAGCTTTTTGTTGTCAACTCGAAAATTAATTTTCCAAATGCGTTCAGAATTTTCCCCTTTTTCAATAAAATTCTCACATTCAAAATAGTAAATCTTACTCGTTATATATTCATATATTCAGACTTCAATATTCTAAAAATTTTAATGTAATTTTCATATTGATTTCATTTCACTCGGCCATAGTTAAAACAACGGAAACGTAAAAGCGCAAAGTCACCGGCAACGGTGCCCAGCACAAGGGGGGAAAAGAGAAACGACAAATGCGTACATAAACTTAAACTCTGTCACACGTTTGCACTTCCCTCTCTCTTTCTCTCTCTCCCTCCTCCACTCTCTTCGCTCTTTCGCCTTCTTTTTCGGATCGTGCTCCCGCTCTCCTCCTTTTTTCTTGTTCTCTAATTGGCTCGCGCATGCAAATCATAAAGTATCGAGTGTTTAAATCGCGAGCAGCTTATGTCCTTGCCGATTGCCGTTCACGACGCGAGAGACATTACATAATGGCTCTTGCTCTCTCGGATCTGGACCGGCGCGACTCTCCATCGTCATGTAGTTTCGTTTTGTCTCGCAGAATATAGAGCTTTCCTTCTCTCGTTTTCTTCTTTGCGTATATAAATATACATAAATGTATACACGTATATTAAAATCGCAGCTGAAATAATTATACATATTATATAATGGTATATAATACTTGAATAATTTTTTTTTGGATATATATAAAAACTTTATATTCACTTGTATATTTATTGAGCGAGTGAGATTGCTTTTGAAAAATGCCAAATTAAATCATATTTTAGGTGACACTTGACTTTCTAAATTGTATAATTCTCTAATTCCCATTTGGAATGATACTATAACGACAGCTTTAATATGTATAGACTAAAATATAACGTGACCAGTATTCGTATTGAATATTTTAAAATTTAACGATTTCAAAATCAACACAAACATACATATATATATATATATTTTATAACGTAACTTTTCTTTCAAACAAATTCCCATCACACGATGCTTTAGAAAATCTATTTTTTGCAAAATCACTTCGTCTCCCCATTCCCAACCACAATACATCTAATTGTGGCTGCAGCTCACATAAACGCAATCTCATTCACTTTCTTCAAGTGCGCGGTCTATATAAATCCGAATCGGGAAAGTATAATCCAACCTATGCACGTGTACACTAAAATCCATTTCTGCCTCCTCATCGCAAAAGCCCATAGCTCTCTTATGGCTTTAATTTCGGATAAGCGATAGCGGATTAATAATCCACTCGTTACGAGCCATAGACATTCCCCTCTTAACAACAAGGATAGAGGGGGTATTATATGCAGCGTATACGCGAAGGAGTGCCGCTAAAAGTCGAGTACTCGTCAAACGAGAAAAGAAGGCGTCGGCTCTCTCTCTCGTAAAGCTCTCTCGCCTTTAAACAAGCGCGCGCGGCATCAATCTCCCCGCGCGAAAGGACTCTAAGTCCTGCACACGTGTCTCCTTCTCTTCTTCTTCTTCTTCTTCTTCGTCTTCTACTCTTTTTGAGAGGGAGAGAGATATTGCGTTCACATCTTCGTGTCTTGCACGCGTATGTACGCGGCTCATCTTTTTTCATTTAGCTTCAGCTGCTTTACAGCCCGATGGATTTTTTTCGGCCACATGAACGAGATCACTCGGGAGTTCCGGAACGCGGTTTGTGATGTGTATACGTATGTATGTGGATGTAAGGAGAAGGAGGGATTGCTTCTCTGCGCATAAGTCGTTGTGGTGATAGAATGGGAATCGGTATATTATCGTGGAATAGGGGGAGAGCTTTAACTCGAATTGCCGCTTGTAAGATTCTTCTTCTTCGGCTTGTAAAGGCCGCTTGTCAGTAATTTTTTGTGATTCCCCTCGTTTTGTCGTGCACGTGCCATTTTTCCGCTTTTTTTTCCTCTCTTTTGCGCGCGCGTGTATAGCTTTTCTCTCTGACTGCCCGGCCTTCGCTCTGACGAAGAATGAACTGACTCTGTACTATTATTGTTTGTATGGTAACTCCTTATTTATTTTGGTCTCATTACGTGCTCGAGTGTATTTTTGGATCGAAATGATTCATCCTTTGCACGCGCAAAAATGCTCTCTGCAATTTATAATTGTTATTGTTTTGGTTCTTGTTTTACAAACTTTTATATAAACGTTACATAAATACTAATTTATTGGCGCTCTGGAAAAGGAACTTAATAAAAATTAGTCCTTGACGTGCCAACGTCCTTTTTGTATTCAAGTTCGTCCTTTTTAGGAATATTATGCAAACTTATGCTATAAAAAACTGTGGTAACAAGATTTTTTTCGTTGAGATCATAAAAATTTAGCATCAATGATTTCACATCGAATTAATAAATAAAAATTTATTATCGGATGCATATTTTAAATTAATAACTGACTAATAACGTGACAAGTCAGCGTGAAAGCCCGACAGTAATTAAAAAGAATAAGTTTTGAGAGCAGATTTCACGTTTTTAAACTGATTTTAATTTATCTTTCAACAATTTGTTCTTTACTTTCTAAATTCTCTTTTAAAACCTGTTCCATTTGTTCCTTATTAACTTTAATTGACTTTGTGATATAACGCCAGAAAAGACGAAAAGGGACTAAAAAGTATATCGGAAAGTTCAATAAATGTAACCCTTCAATTAGCTCAAACACTTTCTTTTTTAACGTCGTCTTAAATTTAAAAATTTCACAATTCCTACGTGTTCCTTTCCTCGTTAACAAATATCAAAGGAATTCGATTATATTTATATCACTTTCATACACTGAAAACACCCATAATTATATATTTATCTCCCAAGTGCAGTTATTCTCCGTGTTGGCCAAAAACACACTTTTGTTGTTCGCTCGCGTGAATCACATCATTCCCCCCCTACCCCCCATTAGAAAGATAAGAATTTAATTAAATTAACAACTCTGACCTCAATATCCCATACATATCGGGAAGATCCATAGAATCATTGCACATGCAAACCCATCATATACTTCCAATTACGCACTTACGTCACGCAGTACACGAAAAATCCCGGAGCAAAAATGTGTATATATATATATATATATGTACACACTTTTCTCTCTCTCTCATCCTTGGACTTTTGGCGTTGTATTTCATGCACGCGAGGAGCTCCACCCGTTATCCACGTGCATTCAGTAAAGATGATTAACAGCGAATTTTTATTGCTTCGGCGACGATTAATAAGAAACGCGTGCGCTTGCGTATACCAAAGAACCATGAAATAAACAAACCAGCCGCTCGTAATTCACTTTTCGGCTGCGGCCCGTAAAGCCTTTTCTATAGATCGGCATCGCCCATATACACACACACACATATACGCGTGTGTGTAAAGTATATTTTAAAGGCACACATATAAACACATGCACAAGAGAGTAAACATTACGCAAGTGTGCACGACACCCTATTACGGGCCGCAGAGATCGGCTGCTGCGCTTCCCATGCCCCACGCATGGACACTCTATATGTGTATGTGTCTGTATAAAAGCAGGCGAATTCTCATGCGGTATAGCTACTCGCTCTCTCCCTCTCTCGGGAGAGAAAGAGAGTCCTGGATAATTGCAAATCGTGTAATTGCAAATGAAAGACATCCAGATCGTTAAAGGCTTGACTCTGCTGCTCTCCTCCCCTACTCTTTCGCTTGCGGCGATCGACTCTGTATAGTATACCTCTCTCAAGAGAGAGAAAAAGAGAGAGAGAGTATACGATACTCTGTGCGCGTTGTGCTCCGGTTCACGTGAGTGAAATTTTTGCACGCGCGTGCATACACGTGCGTTAAGCTATTATAAAGGAGCAAACTCGCTACGACGCGGTCACTCGTTTAAACGTTTTGGCTAATTTTTGTAAATCAATTGCTGGGTTGTATGCGCGCGTCTGCGTTCATTAATTATTTATTCAGGGCTGCTGCTGCTGCTTGCTGTATACAAGCGGGTTTATCGTGCGAACTCGCGCGTGAATGAGTAAAAGTTGGGCGTTTTCGAGTATAATGTATATTTTCAGCAGTGTGCAGTGCAGAGTTTCGTTCTTTCTCGCGGTTTCCGCCTCGAGTTAAAGACTTTATTAAATCATGCCATGCCGATGATTGTAACGTGTGTAGAGAATCGGTGTACTTTTTTTGGTGCTTTATGGAAATTAAATAATAACTTTACGTCCAAATGGTGGGGTTTGGTCCGTTCGGAAATTATGCGCTGCATATATTATACGATGGTGTATATGTTTGTGGGTATGTGTATATGTACATGTAGCAAGTCACGGTTGTGTGCGCGCATGCTTGCTCTGTTTTTGTGGGTTTTTAATATACGATTTTTATGTAACGCGTTCGGGCATGTACATCGATAAGCAAATAAACTTTTTGGCGCAAGAGTTTGTTCGGTCGTGAAAAAAAAAAATTATTTGTGTCTCCTGTTGGTGCACGAGAAACAGACATGGACAAATAAAAGAGAGGAAGATTTTTATCAAGAAAATAACAAAACAGCCCATTATTATACGTTTCGCGGTGTAAGGTTTCGGTCAACGCGCGATTATTCACACGTTCGCGGTTACCTATATATACAAGCTTTGCGTATTTTTTAAGATAAGCTCGGAATGCGTCACGCCCGTTTAATTAACGTGAGTTCCGTGAAATATCATAGCCCGTATACTAATTGAATGTTGTATTTTTTTTCCACCCGGCGCTTTAATGCCAAGGCGATAATCATATAACGATTTTACATCCCGAACTCGCGTGAGCTGTAAAACGATTAAAAAAATTAAAAAAGGTATACATAAACACACGCATCGACTGATACAAGCTTTATACGAGCTACTCGAAATTTCCGTTCGGTCGAAGCAATGAGTGAAGATAACGTGACGCGAAGCAATGCAAAAATGCATTGATTATAACAAAGTGGATGAATAGCTCAAACCATCTGCCATAAAAGCATAAGGTATACCAGGCATGTCGTTATTCCATTCGTTGCAACAACAAAACTGTGACTCCCCTCTGCGTACAACCACGAAAATAAAGTCGCTAGAAGGCAAAGCTCGACGACACGTACTGCTCATCTCTCCGGACGGGCTTTGATTTTCTTTTCCTTGCAGACTTCCGACGTGTCTGCCCTTCTATCTCACTCGCTTTTTTCCTGAGTGACTCACGTGCTTGCGTCCGCGGTGAAAAAATAAGCTCGCGAGATCGCCATGCTACTGCTGCTGCTACTGCTGCTCTGTTTATTTTTCAATTTCCTTTCCCTCTCCTCCCCCTCCCGGTTTCGGTCTATGTATTTTTTTCCATTCCTCGATCTAGACCACTCACGGCTTTTTTAAACTTAACTCTTTTTTCGGCAGCTGCGAGTAGTGAAATAACACTGTCGGCGTGGTGCACGCGAGGTTCAAGCTAATTTCCTTGACGTATATATACAACGTCTTCTAATTTAGGGTATAGTATTGTCATATTATGTTTTAAAAATTTTATTTCTTTGGTTCAAATTATCGCGATGACATATATATTTCATTATATTCTAATAAAGAAAAATTATTTTTAAAATTGTAATAACCATTAAATTACCATTCAACCAGATATCAACGATCCACATATACAAACTATTTCGCGCTATGGTATCACCTTTGCTCGGCTATATAACCCAAACTCGCCAGATTTGCCTTTTCTCGTTCTTTGCGTGCCTATTTTACGCCCACACACAGCATATAGCGACCGCCCGCTTTCGATTACGAGAATTCCAAATATTATCGAATTCCAAACTCTTAACGCCAGTAGCAACCATAGCAGCAGCAACAGCAGCCCTAGAACGAATGGGCCGTTAAAAGCCAGAGGGGCCACGCGTTTGTGTGTGTTATTATGCGTGCAGACGCGTGAAAATTGGCTAAGAGTATATATATATACGAGCACGCCTAGCGAGCGATATTCCAAATCGCCGTCGACGCTGCGCATACGTGGCCTTAGTGTATAGTAGGCGTTAGTGCTCGATTCAGTTAATGGGAACTAGACGGTTTGGAGAGAGAGAGAGAATTCCCGCGGAGTAACAGCACAAAATCCAGCCGTGAAAATATTCGCGCGACGGCCGCCATGTGCGTGGAGAAAGAATGAAACGTTGTAGAAAGAATGTATAAACGTTGTGTGATTTTATTGGTTTTTTTTTTCTTGTTCTGCGATTGATTTATTTTATCTCGATTGTTACGGTTAAAAGTGTCTTACCGATTATTTTAAATTAAATTTTAATTACCGCAAAGGGATTATTATAGAGCGCAGCCGCATTGCCAATTAATTAGTATCGGATCGAAATATTTTATTACGAAAATTGCTCGGTCCGTACAAATATATATATATACACCGTAAACGTGACGGTCGAATTCGCACATTATTCTTATACTTCATTACTCCCACTGCGCCACTTATACACGTATGCACGCACTCCTGATGTCCACACTACATTCTTTATAAATTACTTTAATAGTGTAACAGCCGGGGGCCAAACCGATATAATGCCTTTTTGCAAGGGTAATTTTGCCAGTCTCCCGTTATCCCAAGAGAGAACCACACGTATATATACAGTCGCTGTGTTCTAAAAGTAAGGAAGCGAAGAGTATATTCCCATCCTGAATTCAGCGCATATAACATATTACCGCGTAATGACGTACATAAATTTCAAGCAAGCGAGCCTCCATACACTCTCCGATATTTATATATATATGCAAGAGATCCATGAATATACATATATATACATATACACGCGCGTAAACTGTCTAGCAAATCATCGACGCGTCCATTAGCCGTATAATTATTACTTTATTAACACGAAGTGAGCGAGAGCCGCGGCGAAGAAGAAAGCCGCGCGAAAAGAAATCCATATCTGTTATCAAAATCCTCAACTTGTTGTTACGCAACGCACGTCGTCGATTATATACCCGTGCGGAAAGTTCTCTCAAAGGTGCTATATATAAGAGAGGGAAGATCAAAGGAGGTTGTATACATCGTATATATGTATATATATATACATATATACAGAGCAGAGATTCGCCCGTAAGCACAAGCGCAGTCGAGCCGATTAAGAATAATAATGAGCGATGGCCAAGGCTGAGCTCTTCCAACCGATCAAGCCTTGATTAATCGGCGGCTCGGCGTACGCGTTGGAGCAACGATTGCGCGCCAATTTGTCTCGAGAGGAGGCCCTACGAGGGGCGCATGCGCTTTACGAGTGCGAAAAATTCGAGCGTTATTGATGATCATGAAAATGAAGCGGGGGCAGCAGCAGAAGCAACAGCGTATATATAATACGTCATAACGTATATATATATACTCCCGGAAAAAGAGGCCACGGAAACTTTCGTTGATGCAGCCTCTCCATTGCGCGTCAATCGTGCCTTTTATTTTTTTCTCTTTAACACGTGCATATCATCTTCTTTTTTTTTCATTTTTCGTCACCTGCAAGCGCGACGCTTGTGGTTAATTTGAATCTTACGTGATACGAGTGTGTGTATATGTGCGCCTGTTTTCGCGGTAAAGCTTGTCGGAGATAAGCAACTGCGACTGCTGTGATGTCGGTTTATCTTATTAATAAGGCCTTTTACCGGCGCTTATTACACAGTTAATTAGTACACTGAGATTTTGGGGTTCGTGTGGTTTTAAGCGACCGGCCACATGTATGCCATAAGGAATGTCATTGTTGAAATCGATGAAAGCGCGATTATCAGGTTTAACACTTGATTTCGTTAAAAATAACCAATCATGGTTAAAGTTAATCTTACGCGAGAGATAAAATAAGCTAAGAGAGAGGAGGTAAGAATCCTTTTTGTTGTTATTAATTTAAGGAGTCATAAATAAATGCAAATTTCGCGACGAAACATTTTGCGAAAGCCCACATGCTTAATAATAATATATAATTAGACGTATTTACGCTTCGTTAAATTGCCAATATGCAATTATATGCTCATTAAAAAAAAAAAAAAAAAAAAAAAAAAGATGTATGAATAACCTTTTGCCGCGAGGAAACTCATATAATAATACTCGTTTGGCCCTATTATGTCTGGCGCAAGGATTAAAAAAGCAAACTTCTCTTAAATAATTGCAAATTTCTTCATTATAACGCTCTGCAAAATATACCGAGGGTAAACATGTATACACATACTCTGCACAAGCGAAATAAACGAATTGAATTACACCGTCCGTCATTCAACCGCTTATAACGCATTAATTAATTTCGGGCCCTCTCGAACAATCCACACAAATTGGAACACACCGCGTGTGCATACTTCTTTTTCGGTACATATAATAATAAAACCACACATACACAGCCCGATCTCGTGCCGATTGAAGGGACGAAGAAGCGCAAAGGCACGCATCCGCTTTGTTGTACCTATATATATATACACACACACAGGGCAACAAATGGCTATGGCGGAGATTTATCATGCGATATAAAAGACGAAATTCAGCAATAATGTAAACAGCGCGTACTTACAAGCTCCATAAATTTCTCTTTCGCCTCTTCTCTCCTCTCTCTCTTTCTCTCATTCTCTTCCTACCTGCGCGAAATAATTCAAACCGTATGCATAATTCGCTAGGGCGACTGTGCGTAAAAATGAGCGTCGGGCTCTCTTTTCTATACGACGATCTTACGCGCAAGAGAGAGAGAGAGAGAGAGGAGGAGTTCGACGTTATCTGTGCAGGCACGTGCCCTCGCGGCTGGACTTAAATCTCGTCGGTATCTGCCCTCGTCGCCCTGGTATAACAAGTTTCAATTCCTACGAATTCCTTGGCCATGCATCACGTTGGCCGCCCTCACGTATATGTGTGTACATATATATATATATATATATATGTATACGCACAATGGCACGATGCAGTCTCTTCTCCATTCGGCCGTACGATAAATATCTTATTGTGCGAGAAGAAGAGGAGGAGGTGGAGCGCACACCACGTGTGTATAGGAGGCAGGCGAGGATTTCTTTCTCTTTGCCGCGTGGAGTAAGCTTATTGCTGGGGAACGCGATGCATATACGAGAGAGCGCGAGGTCCATTGACAGCGGCAGGATTGTAGCCGATGCGAGAAGAGAGCTGGTAAGAGTGTATAGAGTTGCTCGGGAGACTTCTTAACTTTTAGCAAGGGGTGTGATGAAAAAAGTGGTGGGTATTCGGAGGTTTATTGTTTTGGAGTGTTAATGTATCGAAAGATTTTAATTGATAGTTATGGGGTTCAATCAAATATAATATAGAGGAAAGCTTAAAGCAAATGTACATTATCATAGTTATTTTCGTATTAGTATTAACTTAATTTACCTTTTTATTTCTTTGAAAAATTATTGTTCCACTGAGAGAAATATCTGGAGTTACAAGGAGTTTGTAAGAGTTGTTTATATGTACGCTGCCTATTATATGCAAAAATTAGCACAGAGTGCAAATATTCCGAAAATTTTCATAAATATACAATTATTCGTATATAGATCGAATTTGAGCTTCGACAAATCGTATGTTTAATTTGACAATCGAATTTATTTATCATCTTTGCTGAAGATAGCATTATTTGATCCTTTATTATAAAAATCCAATGCAACAATACACTCTACAGTCCAATAATAAAAGAAAAATACATCTACATTGTAAAATACATATAGAAACATTCATTTCTGAGCAACATTACACGTGCCGCTAAAGAAACGGTGTGAACGCGAACAACCGTCGCGCCAATTTAAATTGACAAAGTTCATCTTGAATCTACAAAAAACATGAAATAATGGTCGCACACGTATATATAGATCGGCATGTGTTCGCGCGCGCGCGAGAGAGAGGAAAATAAAATTCCTACAAATCAAGTTCCAATAGCGTCGCCCTTAAAGGTACACATAGGGGGCAAAAATAGCGAGACAGGTAATAAAATTCAGTAATAACAGTACTCGCGGCCACGAGTTAAAAAGCTTGTAGATCTCGTTCTTTATATCCTATATAGTCTCGCGTATGCTATGCTGCTGCTGCTGCTACTCACCACTTGCTCGGTCTCGTGCAAAACGTCGTCACGTCAATTTTCGCAAACTTCAAACATTACACTTTCTTATATCAAAAGGGGTACGTACATACACATACATACATACAAGTAAGCGCGAGGTTGACGTAACGCAACTAAACCACTTCTTCTGATCTCTCTCGCGCGTGAGCAAGCGAGAGCTGTAGAAAGAGAGAGAGAGAGAGAGAGACGCGTGGTAAAACACAAGCTCGATCATAATACTCGTTCTCCTCAATCATCCAGGGCACCGAAGCCCGCGAAACATGACAGGGAGCACGAGTGAAAAAACAGGGGAAGGAGGAGAGAAAGAGAAAAAGACACGCGTGTGCGCGCTGTTATAACAAATTCACCAATCGCAATTGTGAACGCGCACGCGCACACGCGCTTATACATCGATAAGATCAGAATTCGGATCCCGCAAGGAATTTCCCGTGAGAACGGCCCAACTGTGCGTTCGTTTTCTCTCTCTCTCTCTCTCTCTCTCTCTCTCTCTCTCTCTCTCTCTCTCTCTCTCTCTCTCTCTCTCTCTCTCT
>JAYJLV010000002.1:383962-414022 GCA_036873485.1 Torymus texanus | reverse complement strand
ATATATTATATGAATTTTCTTACACAAAGATATTTCTTTATCACTGGAAACAGCGTCTAATAGTAAAACACACATCGAAAGAAACAATAATACTTTCACGGTCATTTTGAATCTTTGTTTTGCCGCAGACGGAGAATTACTGGTTGTTACCGCGAAAGAGTTTCCCTATATATCGGAGAAAATTGATATGTTATCAAAATACTTTTAAAAATACGTTCACTTATCGCAAGACTCTGAGATTAGTTATTGTTATATGAATGAATCATCAACTGGGATTCCCTGTTCGAAATGTAAAAAATATACCTATCACTCTGTAATAAAAGTCTTAAACTTTTAGTGCAAAAGTTCAAATTTCGTTCCTACCAAAGAAATTAAAAAAAAAAATAAAACTTATGTATGTATCGTATAATGAAAATTATATTAACACCTATACCGAATAATTTTTTCATAATTCTTTTTAAATAACATAAAATGGTTTCTTATTTACTAATATAATTAAGCGATTAACCAATATAATTTTATTCATGATATTTTTATCTTCTATAATTTATCATTCAAGAAGTGTTTAATTAAATTGTTATCTGCAAATTGGAATCTGAAACACCCCCAGTAGCATTAAAATACATATATATATAGATTTATTACTTTACTAGCATACAGCCCAAGCTTATGTGAAACATTTTTCTTTGTAATTTAAAAATTAAAATACATGCATACTTAATTTTCAAAAATTTCTTATTTCAATGAAAATTAGTAATTAACTTCAATAATTAATTTCCATACCAACGTGAAGTTTAAAGAAACTTCGCACAGCCACTTCATAAAAAAATTTTTGTATAAACAGTTACAAAACTCCATTCCAGACACTAATAAAAAAAACACAACAATTCAATGAAAATAACAAATGAAAAAACCATATACACACCAGAAATTTTCTCACTCAACGTATATCCCTATACTCATTCACCTCTCACTATCACCACCGCGGCACGTAATTTCATCGCCTCTAGGCGCCGAGCTATCGCCCCTCGGACTAATTGTCCGTGTAAGTAGAATGAGTCGTGCCAGGACAGCCACCGCACAGCATGCTCAACGCCCGCGCGTCTCTTTTTTTTTTCTTCTTCCTCTTCCTTTTTCCCCTATCGCACGGTCATTCCGGAATCGAAGTTGCTCGCTTGCTCCCTGGCGCACTTAACGGCGTTTATACAAGTGCGCTGCTCACATGGGCTTAGCCAAGGTTCTCTTACTCGCTCGGGTAGATCGCATCGTGATAACGCGACTGGTAAATAATGCGATGCTCTCGAGCTCTCCAGTCGGCTTTCTTCTTCTCTTTCTCATCCTCTCTCTCTCTCTCCTTATTGCCTTTCCTTCTCCTTCTCCTCCTTCTTCTACCTTCGTCTTCTTATTTTGTTCGTCTCGCGAGACGTTACGTGCGAAATCACTCCCCCGGTCGACACTAACGTATCCGTGTGAGCTTTAAAAGAACGCATACACAGCATTATATGCCCTTTCTCCGTATGTATATTTTACAATCGAATTATTCTCCGCGGAAAGGATCGCGTTCGGTTCTCTTCAAGCTCACCCAGATGTACGCACGTGTGTGCGCTTTAAATTTTGAGCTTTATTTACGACTTCATTCGCTGCGATTTACTAACTGATCCGGCGCTAATTGCTTTTAAAAATTGGCTCCGGTCACGCATAGCCAGCCACGGGTTAATTATATTTTTACACGCGTGGAAAGCGTTCATCGGCCAATAAAGAAAACTCATTAGTGAGGTATATATATATATACGTGATATCTGTGCGGCCACTCCCGCGTGAGTTCGTAATCTTGCGACGCGCGCGGAGATTATTTACAGAGTACGAAGAGCGAGCGTCGCGGCAACGAAATCGTTTAATAAGATATCACTATGCAGAAATGATTTAAAACCTGGTCGGCTTTATAGCGACTCAACACGCTATGATTTCATTAAGGCGGGCGCTGTAATGGTAAACGTGCGCAATTTTAATAGGGCATTAAAAATCATTTATGGACTTAAATATTGGGTTGCGCAATAGCTTGTGGGAACTTTTAATCTCTCGCAATTTTCCTCGGTATAACGGATTAAAGTTAACGCTGTTATTAAGATATCAGTGGCATGTGGGTATGCCAAGATTGTGGTGTTTAATTGGCATAGCGTTGCTTTTGGAAGATATTCTGTACAAACAAACGAATCAGCGTTACATTTGAAAATGTATATAATGGCTGTCAATTATGCAATCACGTTAACATTACAGTATACCTTTCAGTCGCTAATTTTTATTAAGATGTTCGCGTTAATATTATTTTAAGTTTGATGCGCTCAACAAAAAATGCGGAATCCAGTTTCTATATAATAAAAAATTAAAAGATTTACAATTTTACTCGCTCACGTCATCTTGTAATTTTTGTTTTCTACAATAATGACATAAAAATAAACAGTCGCGTTATCTAGAAATGCAATCTTAATTAGAGTTCCAATTTAAATGGAACTGTAAAAATATTTTACTCCAAGCACTTCCCCGAAGTATTTTGATTTCTTATTTATTAAGAGCCCTACAGTATTTTCGGCAACTACTGCGCTCTCGCGTCGCTTAATCCTCTTTACCTTTTTCTTTTTTTTAAATCTCATCTTAAAATATCGCTCCAGAACATTTTCGCTATCATAAAAATTTATCTCGAGGAAAATCAAATATGAGAGAGAGAACGAGATTGTTAAAAAATACAACCTTATCAAAATATATTTTTTACTAATTAAGACAAGATAGCGATAATAATTATCGTGGGGGCCAATCATCAAAATAAAGCAATATTTATTAAAACAAAAAAAAACAAGAAGGACATAACATAACATAACAGCAACAAAATTACATAGCAGCAGCGCGGTCGGTCGGTCGAAAAAAATCATTTCATTATAATGAGAAGTTTCGTTTCGCAACGTATATATAGCGGCGCTCTCCTTCTCCTCCTCCTCCTCCTCCTCCTCCACCTGGGCCGCTTACGTTTTCAAAGGAAGCAACGCGAGTTAATTGGGTTAATTAAAATGTGCGCTCGCGCGGGTTATAAAGGATGAACGCGCGAGCGAAGAGAGAGAGAGAGAGAGAGAGAGAGAGAGAGAGAGAGAGAGAGAGAAGGTGCATCGCACACACACACACACACACACAAAGTGGTGGAGGAGGATACGGGCTTTGCTTGGCCACATAGGTAATAACAGCGTCAGCCTCACTGGCCATTAGCACATTTGTTCTCCAGCACTCGCTATCAGATCTCTCCCGCGCGCTATGAATACGTTAGGAAGGACGAGTCAACGTCGTCGAGGGCGCAAGAAACGTCGATCCACAAGATATTACCACGACGAGTATTCGTCTTCTTATCGCGCCTCTTTCGATCGGCTTTTGACTTTCACTGCACGCTGATTCTGCTGCTGCTTCTTCTTCTTCTTCTTCTCTACTTCGTGTATATGTATGTGTGTAATGCACGGGACTTCGTTACGTACTGGTGGACGGACAGTCGGCCGCGAGGCTTCTTCCTTCGTACGTCGCTTTTTTCTCATTTGTTTTTGCAGACTTTTTATCGGCCAGTAGCGTATAATTTCGACGTAAAGTGAAAATGTGGGAAAGTGGGGAGCGTTGAACTGTTTTCTTTTATTTATTTTTTTGTTGTTGAAGGGATGCGTAACTCTTACCGGTAGTTTCGTGTGTAAATCAATGTTTTTTTACTACGTCTAATGACAAAATTTTACCCATGAACCTGTATATCAAAGAGTCGACTACAGTCATTACCCATAATTTTAGTGGTAAACAAACGTACAAGAATTAAAAAGCAATAAACACGCGATCTTTTCACGGAGGGATACCATACCGCATAATTTTTGACCGTACGGCAACGCCCATCATGCATTCGAGACATTAATTTGTTTTCAAAATTAAGTGATAAAAATTATAGTACTGCCCGTCCGATCGTGTTAACTTTAATTTCAGTTATATACTCGCAGGCGCGTATACATACGCGTGAATATACTTTTGCGTGTTGTGCGAAAAATTCCTCAGATTCCATGGCCGAATGATGACCGAAATCTTCGAAAATTATTATCAGGAGGTTCGATCCGCTGGGGCATCCTATATTAAAATCGAATTAAATGTTTAATACATCAAACTGCCACCTGCAGCTCTCCAGGGCATATATCCATAAGTAGTCCATATTCGCTCCCACAGGTCAGCTATAATTGACTGTTGAAAAATCAATAATTACACAATATGCTCGTAATAATAACACGATCCAAAGTTACATTTTCACGCGAATTAATGACAAAGAAGAGCGCAACGGTAAGTAAAAAGCAAAAGAAAAATTCTGGTGTTCCTTATTAAAAAGCAAAATCAAGTCCCACGGCAAGCACGCGCGAGAAGGAAAAAAAAAATATGTGCGAAGCTGCTCAAGAGACGGCCCGTCAAAACGTACCGCGTGTACCGGTGTAATGCTCATCACGTAAGATCCTGTTTTTCGAAACGCCAACAGCAGCAGCAGCAGCAACCGTTCGGTACGTTCGTTACGTGCGTATACTTATGTGTGGGTATGTATGTGGGGGAGAGAAGAGGCGGCTTTTTGTGGGTGCTGCGCGTGTGTACTTCAGCAATCGATCGATAAGGCCCCTACCTGTGCGTATATATATACATCGCTTGCGCTAATTGCGACCGGCGGTTGCGTCAACGTAGCAGCAGTACATATCTTGCGAATTAAACTATAATAACCGGGCGAAAGTGCTGGGCGGCTGGCACTCTTGCTCCAAAAATGGCGCGTGAAAATAAAAAAAAAAAAAGAAATAAAGAGAGCGAGATGTGTGAGAAGACGCGCGCGGACGATGCGTGCTGATATCGAGTATAGTGGTGGGGATGAAGAGGCGGGAATTGAAATTATGGGGAAAAGTGGTGTGTATGGTGGTTATGCTGATGAAATTAGTTTGAGAAAGTGGTGAGGTGGTGTGATGGAGAAGTTATGAGATTATATTATGTTAAATCTTTTAGTTGAGCGAGTTGTGGTGGGAGAAAAAGGATTAAGAATATGCTGGATTAGTAAATCGATTGGTTTCACGTAAAAAAAATGATTGTAATAAATGTTTGGTTAATGTTTATCAGTATACGTAAATACGATGAATGATGGTCATTATATAATATCAGAAATTAGGTTTTTAAATTTACGTTTATTATACCATTGATATTTTTACAGAATTAATCGAATAGGATTAACTATTTGAAATGAGATGTACTTTAGCGTACGCAAAATCGATTTCCGTGCATAGATGCAAAATTATGTGAATTCATACAGAAAGTCTTTAAATAATATTGTTCTAACAATCGCATACGATTACTAAATTTAATAAAAAATGGTTTGTTTATAAAAATTATGCTGTCGATAAATTCGAATAAAATCGATCGATACCTCGAAATCAATTTTATTCCAGCTACATCGGAATGTACTCTTACTTTTTTATACATCGAAAGCTACAAGTTGGCGCGCCGACGTGCGCGTGCTGAAAAAACATTTCGGCGCGATTTTCACAAAGCGCAATTAAATCACAGCTTGACGCCCGGCATATATTTCAAGCGCTGTAAATTTGCACACACGCACCCAATCTCGCTTAATATTTCATTTGTCTCATTAAACGGATAAGATTTCATTTACGTTATAACTAATTAATTTAATTGAAGAATTTAATTTTTTATATTAGCGCCGACGTTTTTTATAGCCGTTTGTCTGTGACAATGACTTTGATATATTCTTGAATAATATATAATACGTTGTCCGGTTTGCTTTTCTCGCGTAAATGTGACTTTCTTAAGTGTCTCGGCCTCTTATTAAGAACAGACACTCAAAACTATGTTCACTTTTGCAAAAGAAGAAACTAAATGTCGGCACGAATTATGCTCGATTTCTTACAATAAATCGGGTTCTATATTGTGCTGTGAATATCCTCACGAGGGGATAAGGATGTTCTTCCTTCTTTTTTTTTTACATTTACCGCAAATTCAAGCGTACTTTTAATTATTTTACGTCCATTGCACACAATATTGCAACAACAATGAAATGTCCACATATATACGTACAACCTCATCGTACAGTAATTTCTCGGCAAATAAAGAAAAGGTCAGACAATGACAAAACGACGGGGCCTGATTTTGTCAAAAGCCAACGCGATTGCCAACCACCGCGTGCGAGTACATTTGTTCTTATCGATGTCGCCATAAAAATATTTTTCCCTTTACGGTGACTCGTATACGCACACGCGCGCGCGAAAGACAAACTGCACCGTACAGAATGGGACGTTTGAAGCGGTAATCGTTCTGACCTGATTTTCAAAAAGGGATTCCATATACGTCAGGAGGGGGAGAGAAAGAGTGAGTGAGAGAGAGAGAGAGGATCGCCAGTGGAACGTCATTGCCGAATAATAAATTGCCGCTAATAATCGCCGCAACGCGAAATTGATGGCGATGAAGATCTCAGGCTCGCCGATCGTCGGTTGCCGCAGTAGCAGAAGCAACAGCAACAGCCGCAAGTGCGGTGGCGGCTTTCGATTTTTCGATTTCCACGAGAGACCGCGGCTACTGCTACATACATACGTACATATACATACAGGAGAGCTCGATGACTTTCGATACTTATCGAATTAAAGTGACGTAAAACTGCAGGATTCCGTGAGAGATGGCCGTTATATTGCCGCGCGTATGTATAAAAAGAAGCTTCCCGAGGACGCGAGTATATAGCATGCAGTGTGTGGGAGAGAGAGAAAGAGAAAATAATCAATCACTTCATTGGAAAGTTCACTACGTTTAACTCCCAGAGATCTTCTTATTACATTGGCAAGGCGATACACGATGGATAATGTCGCTGAAATTTACTCGTTTGCGTTGAAAAACGAGTCGTCGTCAACTGTGGCGGCGTGCTTAACGAGGCCCACGAGGAATATCGAAATTTTCCGAATATCTGGTTAAGTGTCGCTTGTGCGAATGTGAGGCGGCGACAAAATCCCGATGATTGCCACGCACACAGAGAGGTAAGAAGTATGCGCGTAGCAGTAGTAGTAGCAGCAAAAAAGCTGCAACGTTGCGTCAACCCCTTTACCGCACGCAGTTATTTTGAACGGGAATTTTGGCAGCTTGCGCATCGCTGCTTATATACGCACGCGTACCCAATGACACGGTTAAACAGTAGTCGACAGTTAGTTATTAAAATATTATTTGCGCGCGCGCGCGCGAGCGTTAATTTCGTAAAATAAGCGTTTGCGAATGGAGCAAAGGCTTTAAGCATATGCTCGAGTGATGCTGTCTTCAGCCGAAGACAGTGTTGCAATCTGTAAAACAATTTAAAGTGAGTTATAGATGTAAATGTCGGACTCTTTTACCGGTTTTAAATCGCCGCTTTCAAAAATCATAAACATGTATCTCTCTCTCTCTCTTTCTCTCTCTTTCTCCCCATGCGCTGCGCGCCGCGGCGAAATGAGACGTTTTTATGAAAGTTAAATTGCATTTTTAATGAATTATTAAAACCTGTTAATGCACACCTACACCGGATATAATAAAGTATAAGATTAACAATTTAACTGGCCTCGGGATTTGCAACCTCCGTTTAACATTTTTTTTTTTTGCTTTAGAAGCTTTATGTAATGTCGCGTGTGCATACGTGTGTGAACACACATATATATATATATATATATATATATATATAAAAGCCGAATAACAGAAAAATAATATTATTAATTCACGCGTGTTTTTGATTTGTACCTTATGTAATCGTCGGATCAATTTCCAACTTAACATGCAAAAAATAAATAATGAGAAATCGTGTCAAATTGACCTGAATGTATACTTGAGTTTAATCATGCGAACATTAATTCGTGCGCTTACATTCACGACAAATTTATCATTTCTAAAAATGGTAGTTACAAGCTTTTTAGTTCTCAGTATAATAGCATGTTTTACATTCAGAAAGTGAACTTCACTGAGCATTACTCAAAAGTCGATAGATGTAAACATTACTCTTGATAAATTTCCTCAATGAAATTTCTAGTTTTATATATTAAAGATACTGTTTTGCTATTACATGGACAAAATATCCTGTAAAATCTTGCAAAAATCATTGAAGGTACCACTTTCCTAATTATTTTTTTACTAAATTCACCAGAAAAGTATACCAATTTCTTTCGATCATTTGTATCTCTACTTCTAACAACAACATCTCGCAGGTATTCAATTTGAACAATTTCTTTTGTTATTATACCACGTGTCCGCCCTACTCCATTTATCTATTCATACACTTCACCCGCTATAATTATAGTTTACGAACAAACAAAAGCTCACATACTCGTCCTCGCGTTCTATTTCTATACACACGGTATATACATCATACTGCTTCCACCTCATTTGCCTACTATCAACGTCGCCTCGTGACCGCACCACAGCTTATCACCCAAAGTAATCCATTCGCACCTCCTATCTACTCTTTGCGTAAGTCTCTCTCTCTCTCTCTCTCTCTCTCTTACTGCGGCCGTAAACACTCGAGCACTGCAACCGCATATATACACACTATATGTGCATACACCGAGAGACCAGCAGCAGCCATTTTCTGGGTCGAGGTGTCTCTTCGCGCGCGAACGAGTAGCCAGGCTCGTTAAGTTTGTTTACCAACCTCCCGTATTAGCGGCGCGATTCTCACCGGTTTATATACACGACGCGGCAGAGGGAGAGAGAGAGGGACAAGAGTCCACCCACGCGCGCCTACGCTCGAGTGCTTAATCGCATGGCTCACCCACTGATCCACATATTAACTCCGCGAACGAACGTCTATGCGTGTCTTGTGTCTATATAATCCATTGTGCGAAAATCACGCGAGTGTAGATAATTAACACGAGGGAGGTGTGAAGGCAAAGGACTCGTGTGTGGTTTTAGGTTCTTTCGAAAGCGTTCGATATATATATGTGTGTTTGTACCGTTATGTATATGTGAATTATGGATGATTGGAGATCGGGTGTTGATTGAAAATCTATACAGGAAAGTTGAGGAAGGCGTTCTTTCGGCTGCTTTTCGAGGTGGTTTAATTACTGTAATTCTTCGCGCGTGTACGTACCGCGTATGATTTATGCGCGAATAATTATACATTTGGGTATAATGGACACTGGGCGAATTAACTTTTCGCGTTTTTTCCAATTTATTTTCCTCTCATTGGTACGATAAATATATTTGCACATTGTTAAGTGTCAAGGGAAAGTTATAATGTTATGTAATGGGAGTATATAACGTTTTATTAATACGCTCCCTAATAAAGATAAGATTTACTTTAGTAACTCCGAGTTTAAGCTGCTGCGAGTTCATTTGGCCACAACAGCTATACATTTTGGTGGATTTCAAAATTCTTGGTTTTTTGCCACTAAGCTTTTCCAAATTTGCATCTTTATAGTGTGTTACGTTTTATATAGGGAATTATAAAAATTTTACTGCCATATATATATTCGTATTAACGGCCTTTTAGTGTATATACCTTTTTTCCCTTCACTCCAGATCAAGACACCGGATTGTCACGTAAATTTACCCGAAACTTTGGCGCGACTTTTGTCCATTACAAAAATATTTAAAATTCACTGCTCGAACCATAACTTTAACTTATAACGTTTACGGCAATAGTATACACCCGCGTCGTTTTATTCGCCTCGTTTCCATCGGACAGCAACGAGAGCAAAAAGTCAAGAGAACGAAACGCACAACCTCCAACACACACACACACAGAATACATGCGCATATTAATTACGCGAATTAACAGTTAAGAAAATATCGGTAAATGGAAGTCGCCCATACTCACGCGCACGCGCGTTACACGCGTGAACGAGGCGCCTGTGTTTAAACCTCGAGCCAACCAAATTACCTTACAATGTTTACCTTTTTTCGTGAGCGCGCGTACGCATTCGTTTTACATACATTTTGTAATTTGATTAATCATTCGACATTGCGCGGCCATCAATTAAAGCCTGCGCGTATGCACACACGTGCTTGTATACGTATTCATTGCGTTATAAAAGCATGCAGCTCTCAATTGCGCATGTATATATATACATGCAGGACAGTGCGAATAAATACGTTGGCCGAAATAAATTGGAGCAAGTTCTCCGGACAAGGTATGGACTCTCGCTGCTCTGTATAAGTGCGGAATTCCGTTCTCTCTCAGTGTTCAGGTGTGAGTGTGCGGTACAATCGGTATACGCATACGAAGCAACGGAAACCATTCGCGCGAAGTAATTTCTTTTAAAGAAGGGAAATATTTTGGCGTTGATGCTAGCAATTAGCGCGTCTTTCAGGCGCATAGAAGCATCCCGAGTACTTGCGACGCGTGCCTGTTGAAATTACTCTCACCGCGGAAAATCCCGATAAAGGAAGATGAGACGAAAAAAAACAATAAGGAAGATGCGCGCGATTTACGAGACACTCGAAACTTAAAGAAGGAGGAGCAGAAGGTAGAGAAGAGACATGAGAGAAGTTCGTGGAAAGCTGGCTCCCTTGGCAAACAACTCGATTAATTCCGTAGGCCCGGAGGCTCCCTGAGTTTTTCGCTTTTTTTCACGGGCCGCCGCCGCTTGATTGATTTCGGCGCTCTTCTCTCCTCCGCGCTCGATTCCGCCAGCCGATAAAGGCGGCAGCAGCAACAGCAACAGCGGAGACAGCGAATCGTCTCGCGTAATTGATATTACACGAGCCAATGTCGATTTTTTTCGAAAAAAATGTACGCGACGGGTATGTATATAAAGCGCGAGAGAACGTGATTGCCATCGGGTGTGCGCATCCAGTGAAGGCAAGTGAATATTTACACTCGCTTTGCTTGTTTTTTAACGCGCGTGCGATACTATACGCGACGTAAAGTGTGGCTGCAACGCGTATATATATATATTTGTTTTTAATTATTTCCCGCGAGCAAAACTCTTTTTTTATTACTCGGTTGGACTGCTTATTTCGCCTGGAGTTCCTCTCTACTTTCCTCCCTCTCTTTCTCTCTCCCACGTGTTTCGAGGTTAACCTTTATTTAATCGCGAGATATACAAAACGGGATTGCGGTCGCGCTATTACTCACCCGCGTCGTGCTTGGCGCGAGCGCAAGCGTAATTATTGTAATTGTTATTATTTGCAATATTTTATTACCGATTTCGATACTATGACGCTTAATCAGGATGACGAAATGAGGGTGAATTATATTCGAGAGAGTTATGGCGGTTGACTGCTGTATTAAGAAGTTTGCTCTCGTTTTCGAAAATATTATATATGTTGGATTCTTGAACTTGTTTTGTAATCGTTTCTGTAAGATAAAATGCTAACAGTATGGTTTTAAGAGCACGAACAGTGACGTTATTGATAATATTTTGTGTTTACTTTTTAGCAAATATTTGTATAAGAAGGCGTATAAATATATATAAATCGGTTATTTTAATAATTTTAAGTTATCTCTTAACTGGTCACAGAAATTTAAATGAGATAAAAAGATTTAAAATTCATATACTTTGTTTATCGAAAAGCAATTACTTAAAATGTTTATGTATAATATATTCTTACATCTTTTTTATACTTTTTATCATAAAAGTTGTTACATAAAAATATTTTGTATATTTATCTGAAGTTACATGGATAAAAGAAAAAGAAGATACACCTTTTTCTTGAAGTCAACTTGATAAACGAAAGTCGTTGTAACTTTCTGAAAAGACTTATTACAAGCCAAAAAGAAATGTTTTTTTCAAGCAACTTTTCACGAATGTATTACCTTTACCTCTATAAAACCGCGTGTACGTATAATATACACATGTACATAATGAAAATCTCATATACACACAACCCCATCTAATCCCACCCACCTACGAGCAAATCATTGAATACCTTGCATACCTGTGGTATCTCCCGCAAGGTCACGCATATAGATTCCCACCCTAAGAATCCTACTGGAGCTACATAAAAGAAAAAGGAGAAATATCCGTATAGAGACGAGGGCTATATACAGCTATACATATATATACACGGACCTTCATACCTTCACCACCGCACGTTTGCTGCTGCACCACGGGCGTGTCATGTGTGTGTGTGTGTGTGTGTGTGTGTGTATATATATATATATATATATATATATACACATATATATATATACATATATACACACACACGCGTAGGTTGTGGCAGCGGCGGCAACGGGGATATACTCGATTATGATCTGACAAGAGATTACTTCATGCGGCTGGGTGCGCGCTCGCGCGCGCGTAACACGGGGCTCCGCTCGATTTCCCCGTAAATCAAGCGAGCGAGAGCGCGCGAAAGAGAACCGCGCTCCATACGCGTGTGTATATATGTATGCACTTCCGTGAGGGCATGTGGGCCGATCGCTCGTATAACACGATGCGCAGAATGCATATATATTTTAACCGATCCACGCTCACATAATGCCGCGTGAATGATGGCACAGCAACGTATAGACATTGGCTGTATAGCTTTTCAGCGCTGGCGTATTACATTTTTCTCGTCACGACAAGCGCAGCGGCCGTTCATTGAAGAAACGGCTGATGGTTTTTTCATCCTCCTCGTAAAAAAGGCTTTGTTAAAAATTCTTCAGGCAGTTCGGATGGTAGAGAGAGAGAGAGAGAGAGAGAGAAAAAAAAGAAGTAGCGGGCTATGGTCGACGCCTGAAAAATGGCTCGTATCTTCGGGGTAAGTTCACTCTCTTTTTACACTCTCGAGACTCTCTTTTTTAACGTGCGCGTATACGCACGCGCGATATTTGCTCCCGCGTTGTAAATGAGAAAATTGGCAATTTCAAGCGAAGCAGTGGCGTCGTCTCTCTTCTCTCTTGCATAAAATATTTCCCTCGATTAATGCAGCAAGCCGATTGAAAATTGATATCCTATAAATGGCCCTCGTAAAAATATAACTATACCGCGATTATTTCAATCATATACGCGAGCGTACGTGCAAATTTAATACGGGAATATTTGATTTATGTAGAGCATTTAGGTCGAGCAAAACAGACAACTTTATATAATAGTTGCTTCGATAAATTTCAGTTTTTTTTCGACATGATATTTGGTCAGAAAGATCGCATCGTTCATCGATTTATGTAATTGACTCGTATGAATCCTTTGTGGGTGTAAAAATATTTAAAAAGTAAGTGATACATTGTTTGGGTTTAATACGTTTATATTCTAAAATTTAAATTTTAAATAAGCTTGGCATGGGTAGACGCACGAAAATCCCTTTTTATCCTTCCTTTTCTTGCTGTGTCGACGTTACAACCGCTTTCAATGCTCCTCTTCTGTCAGATGTCACTTTCTCGTTTCCGTTTTGCATTTTATTCTCATGATATTTCCTTTCATTGACTACACTTCGTATCTTAATAAAGTTATTTCTTAATCAATTGGAAATATAATTATAATCTATCACGACAATGCTATATATACGTGACATACTTGGAGGTATAAAGAAGAAAGCCAAAAGATATATAAAACCTATAAACATTCCTACCGACTTATAACTATGTCACACCTACAAACCTTTCACTCGTTTCTGATAATCTTGGCTGCTTCCTTGATACGATAAATTTTACAAACAAAAATTAAAAAGCGTACACGAGGGGAAAAATATCACCTCCGAGCGGCACGCGATACAATCTTAACGGGGCACTATACTTAAACATAAAAGAAGTTACAATGACCATATTAATAAAAGTTACACGTGTAGTTAGATTTTATTACGATAAAATGCGAAGCAATTTTTTATACAATATATCGAGAGTCCTTTTGTGCGTGTTTTAAAGAAGCCGAACAATGTTTTACGTTTAGATCTTATCGCTACTTGATGATAATCCTTTACGCGACCGAAGAAGGAACGACAACAAATAGCTGACAACTTTCTCTTCTCGCGCGGCTACCCAAAAAAGGCGAAAAATAATTAAAAAAAGGTAAAACGGCACTTTGTTTAAAGTTATAATCAACACTCGTCGCGCGATCTCACAAAACACACGATAAAGGACGAGTTTCATAAGCCATAAATTTACAATATCTTCCGAAGCAAACAGTAGTCGAGTTAGAGAAGCCCTACGCGCGAAAGGGTTAAAAAAAAAAAGAAGACGACGATGTAGAAGAAGAAGAAGAAGAAGAAAGGGAAGCGCGGTATACGAGAAGCAGCGAACGAGGGAGAAAGAGAGAGAGAGGGCGAAAGAGATGGAGAGATCAGATAGGGCAGGTTTCATCGCGGCCGGACTACAAAGTGATATCCGACGGAGATTGTGCGTGTTCGCCGATTACGTAAGGAGCGCCGCTATACTACTGCGCTACACACGAGCGCTGATTCAGCATGGCTCTACTACTATATACTACTTCCTCGGCCTTCCGCATGTCTTTTTCGACCGTTATATGCATATGCGCACGCGTGCGCCTTGCACTTTTGGACTGCCTAATCTCCACATCGTTCCTTCCTTTCTCCTCTTTCGCGCGTGCCGCGGTGCCGCGAGCTTCTCTTCGAGTTTGCTTCCTCGCTCGAGTCATTATTTATACCCGGAATTTCTATGCATTGCTAGCGTTTTTTTTTGTGTTGGGGGTTTTAACAGTGGTTTGGTTGTTTTTTAATGAATGAGTTTAATGACAACATGATTCTGTTTGAAGTTATACATTGTGGAATGGTAGTGTAAAGGTGACTTATTTATTTGAGGGGAAAGAGATTTAAAGGAAATATTTATGCAATTATACTGGGCGTTACGCCAGTTAATGATATTGCAGTGGAGAATGTTGTACATTAAATGTAATGTCCATTTCCAGTGAATGCGGTTTTATAAAAATATGTACTAGTGACAACTTTATTAATCACGTTGTAATATTAATTTTATTATCATCGAGGGGTTTGGCAACTTACAACCCTTTTGTTGCAATAAAAACTATCAGTTGTAAGATAAGTAGTTAAGTGACTTTGGTATAATGATGTAAACATTGGCAAGGGCATTAATTTGCTTTTAATAAAGTTATTAATACATTTATAACATTTCTTATACTAGGGCATGTGTCATACAATGTGTTACCATTGAAATACAGAATCAATCTATGCAAATTCAAAATTAAGTAACAGTATTCAATATTACCACAGAACAACCTAAAGTATCTCGCAAGCATTGAAACCTTAACATAGAACAAGCCTTCAAACAAAAACTTAGCGTGTTCCATCGATCGCGCCAAAAGCAAATTACAGCCTCGCGCTTGTACACCAATAAATCAAGCACTTTGTCGCAATAACGAAAAAAGTGCAAAACAAGCTCTTTCTCTCTCTCTCATAAGATAAACACATCGGAGCGCGAAGAAAGCCCCCATTCTCGACAGCGCGTGCGGCGCTATCTCGCCGCCATCAGCCTATACAAGCGAGTAGATTTGTATCGGAACTTAAACAAAAAAAAAAGAAAAAGAGCCGCACATACGCGCGCCTAACACATGTTTCCGCGATCAATTAACGAGCGTATCGGCGCCAGCGATCGCCTAAAGACTTTCACGCTTATGTGCGCATGCGCAAACGATCGGCGAAAGCCCCATTCATAAAGCACAACGAGCCCACATTGTGTGGGAGTCGCGCACGCGCGTGCTCAACGATGCTATCTCCACACACACACACACACACACACATACACACACACACACACATGGGATATGAGGTGGATTACGGAGCTTCTGTTAGCACCGAATATCTTGATTTTCGATGTGGTTTCATCTACGTATAGGGCTAGTAGTAATTCTTCGATTTGCGTTGAAAGAGGAAGAAGAGCAGCGGGAGAATGAGATGTCGTGCAAGACAGAGAAACCAGGTCAGGGACCTATTTCCTTTTCTCTCTCTCTTGCTGCGCTTTCTCGTCCCGTTTCTTTCTTTCCTCACGAGCAAAAGAGCCACGCGCGATTTGCATTTTTGTCCCTTTTGTCGCGAGCTCAGTCTTATTATTTGTTTTCAGAGTAGTGTGTATCTCTCTCGGTTACAGTGTGCTCTCGTTACTCAGCTCCATATGCTTGGGGTATTGTTGCTTTCCGAGAAGTTTCGCTGATTATTAATTGCGGTTTTACGTTAGATGTATATAATGAAGCTTTTTATGTATGTTACCTTGTAGAAAAAGAAAATGTTAAATAAACCACGTAGCAGTGCCGGCTGATAAAAGTAATAATATTTTTAATGCCTCCTTTTTACAATATAAATCACGCGCCTATGTATTGAAGTATAAATATTATTAAACCCGTATTTAAAATTAAAGGTGACTCATTATACTTTATATCATTAATAAATACGCTCTCAAAAAGTAACATAATTTATTATAACACGTGAGGATATTTAACAACCTATAAATTAATGCATATATATATGCGACTACTTCTTTTCATTAAAAACTTTCCACGATAATTATACAATTTCTTTTGCTCTCCTCGTCTCCTCGTAATATAATAACTTATAAAGCGTAGTAGCATACCTGAAAAGATTCACAAATTCTGGAATCACATATGAATCTTTCCCTCACCATACCATTAACTAACCGTTGTCTCATTACTAATCGAAACAGAAGTCCAATCGATTTCCTTTATACCCTCACGTGCGAATTCTTAAAGTAACCGAAGTCCTCTTCCAGCACAATAAATATAAGTCGGCTTTAATGCAGACGTTAGCACGCGCATGTACTCGAAGGACTCTCTACCACAGCAGTACGTTAACAGCTACAGCGGCGTTCATCAAAGTTTCCGGCATCTTCTTACCTCTCGCGCGCGAGGGATTCGAATATCCCACAGGCCGTTAAGATTCTTAAAAGTCCTAAGACGAATCAGAGAGAAGAAGGAAAGAAAGAGAAAGAGAGAGAGAGAGGAACGTGCACGCGTATATATATATATATATATATATATATACACACACACACACGCGAGAGAAGAGTGAAGGTAAGGTGGGCAAAAGTTGCAACCAGACGGCCATGTACCCTACCGTTGCAGTGCGTAACACACTTCGTGCTGCTGCAGATATTTGCGCAATTTCACTTTAAGAAGCCATGGCGACGCTGACGACGGCAGTGGCGGCTTCTTTAAGCCCCCCCATAATGCAATGACAAAATGCGTGCGCACTGCACACGCGTATATACGTTCTATAGGGGAGTACTTGAGAAAGAGAACCTTCTGTGATAAAGTAGCCACGTGCGCTGACACTTATCGCGCTATATAGGATGTATTAGATGTATAGGTTTGTGCAATATTCGATGCTTCGAAATTTCTGACGTAGTATATAACGAAGACTCTTGTTATATCGGGAGACACTAGGAGTGTGTGATGTGTAGGAGAGCCATGGAATTTCGTTGCACTTCTTTTTCGTCGAGTATGTTGACTTTCTTTTCTCTCTCTCTCTCTCTCTCTTTCTCTCTGGTACTCGAAGAACTGCGAGTATCAGTGACGCCTCGTGTTTTATGAGATTCGTTTTGAAATGCCGACACGGGCTTTCATTGGATTCTAGAAGCACTATGTAAATGTTGTTTCGAAGAAAATAGTTTTCCTCGCTTGTGCTATCGAGCATCGTCGTTGATTTCACATGTACATATATATATACACACGCATACACTGATGTGCAAACAACTTGACTTTCTCGTATTGTTCAAGTGATCAGAGATGTTGTTTATAAATACGTGATTATAAAGGTATAGCGAAAAGTCGTATTGGAATTTGAACTTTCTAAGCTTTGAGAATTCAAAGATTCTTATAAGTATTGGCTAATAATTAAGTTAGGCGTTCTGGAGGAAACTTTATTGGAAAAAATGCAACGTTTTTTAGAAGCTTTTAGTACACCTACGGAGCTCATTCCGAAACCGTGAAATTAAATTCATTGCAAATACCTCAGTAATAAGGAAACATTCAGAATCACCACACCTACCCGCCAGAGCGTGTGTGTGTGTGTGTGTGTGTGTGTGTGTGTGTGTGTGTGTGTGTATATATATATCGGTCGCCAAAGTCGTTAACGCGCCAGATAACCGCGCGTGCTTTAAAATGTCTCCCGCGCAAACACGAACAAAACGCAGAGCAAAGCAGCAGGAGCAACTTTACCGTGCACGTGCAATTGCTAAAATTACATTATACAACGTATTTCTCATTACACACGAGAGCACTAATTGTAAGGACCGCATATATACTCTTGTGCAATTGAGCTGGTCAATTAGGTCACATATATATACTGCATTTATACAAGTGTTTTCAAAATGATCGATCGATCGCGGTCCATATACCAATATGCGAACCGGTGTCTTTGTTGAGACACGCGAACGTTTCTGCATGTACACATCGTATGGGCGTGTACGGAAAGAGAGGAGAGAGAGAGAGAGAGAGAGAGGGAGAGAGAGAGAGAGAGGATCGAGAGCGATTAAAGCCGGACAGATTAAAGAGATTTCGGACGACAGCCGCGTGGCTACCAGGCAACAACCGTGTACGTATATATACAACACTCTCGTTAGCCACAGGGATTGATTGCGGTACATTTTGCTAACGACCGCCATTTTCAACACCTCTCTCTTTCTTCTTTTCCCGCCCTCTTGCGCTTTTGCACGTCCGTCTCTCTCTCGCTCGCTCGCTCGCTTACGCTCCATGCGTTAACTGCCAACCCGCGCACGCGTAGGAATCAAGATCATGAGCGCGTAGTGCTTTTGATTAGCCAATACTACGTGCGTTTGGTGCCGCCAAATACCTCGAGACGACTTTCGGAAAAACTCGCGATTTTGGACTTACGACGTGAAAACTGGATCTTTTTGAAAGTTGAAGCGTTGTTCATGTACTATATATCACTTGAGTCTTTAATCTTCGAATGGACTAACAAAAAAATTAGTCACTCTAGCAGTAAATCTCTCACTGAGTCGACATGTTATCTTAAATTTTTTTCTTCTTCGATTACGTTATCAATTATTTAGGTAACCTCTGGTTGTAAAATACCATTTAATTTATATTTATACAAATTCATCCAACTTAGAGTTGGAAAACCTGTCAAAGCATATCCTACTTGGAAAAAAGTTTTAATACCGTCCATATACACTTCTACTTACGGTACAAAAAAATCATCCGAACGTAATGACGCACGATTCATTTTTCTACCTAATTGATTACACCCGCGGCCGACGCAAGCAATTGTAATACACCGCGCGCGAAATATCTTACCCCCATATACCTTTACGCCGCGGGCCGTCTCTCTCTCTGTCTCTCTCTCTCTCTTTCTCTCTATCTCTCTCTGTACAATATTACACTGTAACCACGCGTACGGATAAACTCTCTTGCGGCGAGAAATGCAGCGCGAAGAAAAAGTGCCGTACACACTAACGATGCCGCCACAAGTGACTCGTCACTTGAAAAAATTGAGTGAGCGATCGATCTTGTGCGCCCCTATGCGCGCGCGACATTCGGCAAAAAGCAAACAGCTATGCGATGTTACGCGTAATGGTATTGTGAGAGGAGAGCAAGTATAGATTTGTTTTCGAAAGATAATAATTATTACCGAAGAAAGTTGATGGAACGCGTGAATTCCTCCGGCAATTGATTGAGAGGAAAGCGCGTGAGATGGTTACATAAGCAGGAGAGAAAGACGATGAGCTGCAAGTACATTATAACCTTGTACTTCGTGAATGTCGTGATTTACAAAAAGGGTAAGAGGTGATTATTGGGTATAATGGTGTAGGAGTGTTTAACTCAATGACGTCATAATTAAGGCTAAACGATATGGATGATGGTTGTTCTCTCGAAATATTTAATATTGTTGTTACACAATTTTATATTAATGTGTCACGTATAATTATATTGAAATATATAAAAATCTAATTCTCTATTTCTTCGTTCTGTTTCAGGTACGTAGCAAACACCAAACGAGCGTACCAATCCGGCACATCTACTATACGTAAGACACAAACTCTAACAACCATTACACTCTTATATACAATAACGAGAGTGCGGAATCTTTATTTTTGCATCATCCACACACAATAATCATTCAGTATAAAATTCAAGAAAAATGCAAAACTACGCAAACCCCCAACTGCTATCATCGTAGGAAAATCAAACTGAGCGATAATAAAAGGGGAAGGGGGGAGGGCACAGTAACGCGCATTTATACTATAGCCATTTCTTTTAGCGGCGCCGGCAACGCGCTTCTGAAAGACCATTGTCCCCAACGCTTATTAATAAATCTCATCCCCAATCTTGATAAGCGGCACGCGTACGTGTGCGCTTTTGCTGGCTCTTCTTTCTCTCTCTCTCTCTCTCTCTCTCTCTCTTTTATTTCTTTCTTTCTCTTCCAATCGTTCCCGCTCTCTTTCTCCCGCGTGCACGCGCGCGGTGCCTCTCGTTTCCTACTTGCAAATTTATTCGCGCGGATTTGTTCGCCTTTACGACCGAGTGCACGCGCGCCGACTTTTTATTGCACACTCTCTCTCTCTCTCTCTTTGGACCCTCGCGCGCGATATTGCCAGAGAGTCCGGTGTGTGTATATATATACGAGAGCACGGGGGAGAAAAATATACAGGGCAAACCCGTTTTGCCCGGGAGGCTCTCTCTCTCTCTCTCTCTCTCTCTCTCTCTCTCTCTTACTCGCGCGAACGCGACCGCGAATACAAAACGTCGCTGCGGTCGACGGCAGCGGCGGCGCTTCGCGTTAAAAATTGCGTACTTGCAAATTCGTATACGCGGCTGCTGCTGCAGGCGCGCTTATATACGCGCGTGCGTGATGTTCTTTTTTTTTTCTCTCCTTATTCTTTTTTTAACCCGCAAAGCACCGATTACAGAACGTACGAATGAACAAGAGGGGGGAATAAAAGTGTCGCATCTCGCACGCTGCTGTGGCCGCCGGCCGGCCTTCCAAGAGTTTTGCTCACTTGATTGCTGTTTTTTCGTGAGAGTGTAGAGCGAGCGCGGGATTCTGTAGCTCTCTGTCTGAATGGTGTATGCATTTTTGCACGTACTACTTACATGCGCCTTTGCGTGATTTATGCTTTTTCGGAAATGTTCGTTGCTGGATGTAGTGGTTTTTGAGAGGTGACGGCGGGGGTAATGCTTTTGTCATGCTAAGAAGGTCAGGTTCGTTCGTTGACTTTTGTAAATATAGTGTAGTTTTTGAAAAATAATTTTGGGTATCACCTTTTTTTTTATTTATGTAGTTGTATATTAATGCTGATGATAAAAATTATAGTAAGTAGTGGAAAACTTATTAACTCGTGTATAATATATAATTGGAAAAACAAAAGTGAAATTCTTACCGTTTCTTTTGATAGGTAACCATACGTTATCTAATAATATGGAAGGAAGCTTTCACGGGCAATATTTTTGTAAATTTTTACCTGGAATCTTTTGATGAAAGATATTTATACCTGCAATGCTCATCTTGAATGTCATGTTCTCGATTCCCAAAAAGAGAAAAAAAGTTTTAAGTATGTGTCCAGGTGAAATGTACAATTACTGGTAATTTCGGGCAACGCTTGAGCTGTAATATATTTTTATCCGCATTGTATGTAATTTTGGTACTCTTAAGATTTCTTTAAATTGAAGTTCAAGTAACACAAAATTTTTAAAATATTTCAATAGTATAGTGATTTTCTTTTTGCAATACCGTAGAAAACAATGTGTATAGCGCAATTTTTAATTATTTATTAAAAAAATTCCTTTAATATCATTTCAACCACTATATCTTACCAGTTTGTTTCTGTAATAAACATTCTTCTCCGTTATAACTATACAGTTCTATTTTTAGAAATAAAATTGTCCACCTGTTCGTATTAAAAAATCAATAGCACACAGGCAGCAAAACCATTTGCACGTAATTGAAAAAAATCGCACTCATAAACCTTACGCGTATAGGATTCCACAAAGCAACAGTTATCTCAATTAATTTGTTAGCGATAAGCGAAACGAGTACACACATAGTATAGAGACTATACACATACTCGCTCTTATGCCTCAGGAGCTGGCATTAATTGTTTCGAAAAAAGCCAACGCATAGTCGTGGCAATAAAATATTCACTTGTTAGTAATTACTCGTGGCGCGCGCGCCTGCACATGCCATAAATTTATCTCTACTCTCGTATACATATACACACACATATACGAGCGATTGGCCGACGGGGAAGGAAAAATGATGAATGAAAATCGAGCGTGAGCGCCGGTTAGAGAAATAAAGCAAATTAAGTCGCGCATGGAAGTACATACATATAGCTATATGTTATAAGTGTATACTTGATATTTGCATAGGTTTCCTTATTCCGCGTACGTTAAGAGCTACATGCGCACCCGTTCGCATAGCGCAGCAACGAGAGTATATAAGAGAGCGAGAGAGATTGTCGTTGGGTTTATATTTAGAGGCGCACAGTTGTCAATGCAATATTTATGAAGCTGCGCGTGTGTGTAAGGGAGAACGGTATATATCTCTCGTTCTTTCTCTCTTTCTCTTTCTCTCTGTCGTATCGTATCGTTTATAGCGCGCGTGTGCATTCTTTCGTAATAGACCATTCAAGCTAAATGACCGACTAAGGCAACCTGTCTCGGTACACTTCGCTGCCTTTAACTGCCCGCGTGCAACCGCGTATATACACCAGGGCTGAGATTTTTTTCATTCTTAATTTCTAATTTATAAATGGGGGGGAAAAAAATGAGGAAAAAAAGAGAAGGACGGCTGTTAAGAATAAAACTTGCCCTATCAAATCTGGAACATGAAATTATTCAGCAATTACTCGCGTCTTTTTGCCGCCTGACCGCGCCAGCTTTACACTTGTTTTCTTTAGCTGAGGCTGCTGCACTGCGACCAGTAGCAGTAACGTGACTCCCTTTTGTGCTGTTAACGCACTGAGATCATTACTTTTCTCACACTTTGCAGTGATCGGATAGTTTCTTTTATTGTCTATAATGAATGAAATCTCGTAATACCATAGCAGCTTATTATAAGCGTTGATGTATATAACAGGGGCAAGTGCGGCTACAGTCACGCTGCGGCTCTCTTGCAAAAGTATCTATATATATATATTGTAAATTACCAAGACACATTTTGAATATTTGCTCTTTGCGGTGGCATTTAATTGCTCCCTTATAAATCACGAATTTCAACATTAAACGCAAACGGTAATAAATTGCAAAATTTAAAATGCAAATTTGTAAAATTCGGTAAGATCAACATAATTCAAACCTCGACGGCCGTCAAAGAAACGATCCCAAGAAATTTTCGATAAAAGAGCATAACTTAGGCGGCGGTCGGTAAAAAAAATTAGCGCTAATAAATTTTTTTTTACCCCCTCCTCAAACCCCATCCACCCGAATAAATTGAAATTTACGAGCGTATATTACAGGCCGGGAAAACATCGTACGCCGCCCGTCGCCATCGCGTTCCTACCGAAGACCGAAACTTATACTCATGATCCCTACGCTTTAAGTCACTTTCGTTTAATTCTCTCTCTATACACCAACGAGCGTATATATATACAAACTCCTTTCCAATTTGTTGCTCCAACATACGTCGATGGCTGGCCTGCCGAACTTTACGATCGCGAAAACAAAGGAGGAACCGCCAAAAGACGGATCGGAATCTTCGACGGTCGACATTATAAATCGCAATCAACGCTTTCGACACGCTCTTGTGCGCGGTGGGCCTCCTCCATCACTTTCTCGGATTTAAGAAAATCCTCACGTATGCGCGTGCGCATGCGTGTACGACGGTAGAAGAGGGCCGCCCAGGGGGAAAAAGAAGAAGGAGGAGAGAAATTGCGATGCTGCGCAGAAGTGACGCGCAGAAATAATTATCGTTCTGCCGCGGTGCGGCAGGGCCGATCGCTCGCACTGAGAAATGATCTCAATTAAGTGTATTTTTTTTTGTAGGTATATAGAATTTCCGGGCTTGATATATACGCGTATTTTTTGTAAATTTTTCAAAACGCATCTTCGTATTTGTTATTTGAAGTTACAGTTTGCGGATGTTTACATTATACGTTTTTTCCTAAAGTTTAATTTTACTTCAAGTTTGACAAATATAATGATAACTGAAAAATTGTGTATAGAAATCGTTTCCTACTTATTAAAAGATAATTAAACAGCTAATGCATTACGCAACGCAGCCACTTTAAACGACAAAAAAAACAAGGCTAGTGAATTTATAAACAAGCGTTCACAGGTTCTCGAAAACGTTAATCGCTTTTTTTTTGTCCCAAGTCTTTTTCTGCATAATTACTGGCAGGGTGGGTGGAGGTAAGGCACACACTCGAACTTGCGCTTGCGTTACCTCGGAATCGGGAAAACTGGATATTCGGGCTCGCGCAGCACGGTAGTCCCAACGAAACGAGGGAATAAATTAAGGAACGGGTTTCCTCTCTCGTGCACAACTGCACTCACTTCGGTGATCATTACGCCTGGGTGCCCTTTGTTTTCGCTTAATCACTTAAAGATTCAACTGCACTTCGCCAGCGTGCCGCACGAAAATTATTTCGATTGCCACCTGTTTCGTCTCCTTGCTCCGTATCTCTTTCCCTCTTTCTGCGTCCGAGTGATATAACAACAAGCGTGTCGAGTTTTTTGGGTATATAGCGGTTGGAAGTTATTGCTGCATTCATGGTACAGCGATACTGGACAATAAAAGTCTGATTGTGGAAATTAATCTCCGTAATCCGCAAGTGCAGTGTGTCGAGCATACATTTTTAAGCTTTACAAACATATATACAGTTTCCCTACTCCTCGGTGTACTTCTTTACGAGACGGAAAGTTCGTTCTCTCTTTCACAGCTGTCTCTTCGGGTATCTTTATTTGCGTTCGGCAATGCGCATTGTGAATTTCAGGAGCCTCGAATAATTATGTGAAATATACGCCTGTATAAGTAAGAATTACAAAAGTATTATTTTCTGGTCAGAGTTATTTATCAATGGTTAATGAGCTAAATTTATTGTTGTACGGTAATCCGGTAGCGTTCTTAGTGGCGGTATATTGATAATTTAATTTAGTCGTTTATTGATGACGTTTATATGTGTGTGCTACAAAAATAAGAATGCTCACAAGCATATAATTAAAGAAGAGCAATTATGAAGAAGATCCTTGACCTCAAAAAGAAGTATGTAATTAATATGACCGTTCCAAAAAAAAAAAATTTTTCGAAAGGAAAGTATATGAAGCGGTTGTCTCACCACACGCACTTTCTTCTACTTGCACTGCGATTTTCCGAGACATATCATTGCTTATTATGATTCTTTTATAAAAGATAATATTTACATAAAAAATGATGAAAAAAAAAATGTTAACATTAACTGACAATTTAATATGATTTTTTTGTAACTTCATACGTATAATATTGAATAAAATGAATATAAAAATTATATTACATAAGAAGAGGTCACATTTTTAATGGGTTTTGAATAATTAATACTTATTCCTTAAATGAACTAATAAAAATTTAAGGACAAAATTTGAAAGGTTTTAAAGATCCCAACCATAAGTAACGCAATCATAACATTAATTCAGTAACTTAATTTATCGCGGAAATTATTTTCTTATATAATAATACACTATATTCATCATCTTTACGGATAATAATATAATTCTCCGGTGCATGTGCAATTTATTTAATAAATAATACCCAGAGCAATAATAATAAAACTCTCCGTAATAGGATATTTATTATTCATAAAGTTTCTTCCGAAGCGTAAAATTAATAAATGATGATCGAGAAACGTTAAAAAATCAATTTGGCCGAATTTCGAAGAAAGGAGAATTTGCATTAAGTAGTGGTTAAATTACATGGTAAACAAATTTTATCGACGTAACATTTATTTACATTTAGCTGTTACACATACTCCCTGCACAGCAGCATCACCAGCAACAGCAACCGCCTGCACCACCGCGCAAGTCGCGCAAGCGATGAGTGCACTGACTCATCCGCAAAAAGTAATTAATGTAACCTTGCTTTCCTTAGTCAGCAATTAATCCGAGCACGAACGAAAGTTTCCTCGAGGCGATTGCGCGGCGTTTACCTGGAACGAAAAAAAAAAACATACATACACACATGTACGCATGCGCACGCGCGCTACGTGTACGTGCCTCGAATCGTGTGTTGTGACTGTGGCGGCGGCAAATCGGACGCATTTTCGCGCGCTTCGGGTGAATTTTGCGGAAACTCGAAAACCTTCGTATGCTTCTTATGGGGGTTGAGCGTCACTTGGAAAAGCGATCGGTACACCTGGTATTTAGCATTTAGACGTGCAACGTATAATAACATCCAATAAAGCCAAACAAGAGAGAAAGAGAAAAAGGGAGAGAGAAAGAAAAAAACTCACTAGCTTGATTTCTTATCGTTATTTTTTTTCTTTAGATTGCAAGGTATAAAAATAATTATCGATAACCATTTTTGATCGACGTAGAATTCGCGCAATATCTGCTCTATAATAACAAGTACATAACGAGTATTTATTCGTCTCTTATACGTTTGAATTAACTTATAATTGTAGACTCAACGAATATAAGAACTTTATTATCGATGTTAATGTAACAAAAAGGAAATGAAAATAGTATAACTATTAAGATGGAAAAGGGGATAAGACGATTAGTGTAAACATCGGTGCTTACGCGTTACGCGAATGAGCTCATAATCGTACGAAAATAAGTAAACGAGTCAATCCAAGTAAAGTTTTAATAGCTTATTGAAAGTAAGAAAACAGTTTATCTATATGTACGCCTTTTTTATGCGATTGCAACGATAAGATGACTATTTAATTAAGTTATATATTATCACCGATACTAAGTCTTTATCGCTTGATTCTTTATTTATACAGTACTTCGAGACTTTAATGTCTGCGATAATTAACAAAAAGGAGATTTTAATTATTTAAACAATTTTTTACACTTTTACCATACCATTATATTTATTTTTAATATATACAAACATAATCGTTCTTGAACTTTGTGATGGATGTTTGACAGAAACAATTATTCCCCGTAGTTTATTGTTTTGTAATTATGATTTACGACAGCTTTCAACTTTTTTTTTCTGCTGCTACTTATTTTATTACAACACAACGTTTCGCACGCGCATCATGAGCTACTTCACACGGACATTTTTTTGCATTTCGATTCTGATTTCCCATCTGTAAATTATCCGCGCGCGCGAGCGAAGTGCCTATACATAAATGGAGTATTAGCTCTATACGCATCTATCTTATCTTTTCTCATTTGCCTTTTACGTGAAGTCGTTACACACGGTGAGAATCTCTAAGCGAGTACATACGCGCTATACTCGTTCCTTATTCGTAAACTTTTACAAACGAAGGATAAAAAAGAAACTGACACCGCCAAGCGAATAATAATACAAAAAAAAAACAACAACAACAAAACAAAAGAATAACTTTTTTCACAATGTTCAAATAAAACATGTGGATAGAGCCTATTTTGGTAGAACAGCAGCTATAAAAAAAAAGAATTTCGGGTAGATTATATTATTCTTTGGAGTTTCACAATCGGCAATTAAAAGAACGTTTCCGTTAGCCACGTTATAAAGTAAATCCGCCTGCAACAATTGCATCACGCAACACCGCCACTGCATATATATATATATATATATATATTCACGCGAAGAACAACAAAAAAAAAAGAAAAGATCCACCTCTTGGTCCACGCATGGTGTATGTGTGTGTGTGTCACCTCCCGCGTAAATCAGCCTTATATACTTGCGCAATCGTCAAATGCTTTCCACCGTGCGCAACCACATCGCGCGTTCTCTCTGTCCCAATTCAAGAGAGGGGCGACGCGTGCGAAGAAATAATGCTCGAGGGTATATATATATATATATATATATACGAAAGAAGAAGAAGAAAAAGAAAAAAAAAACGACATCCGCGCTATGGCGCCGTCTCGCCGCTATACCGCTATATAACTAAACGGTCGCTGACGTAATCCCGCACCTATCCATAAAGCGTTTGTCAATCTAACGTCTAATCAGCCTAGAGTTGAGAGCGAACGGCAGCAACAACAGCAACCAACCAGCGTTCGTAGCAAGCCGACAATAACACCTACGAGCGATTCGCTCATTCGTGAATCCAGGACGACCGAGAGAGCATTATATACGTGTCATGCAGGTGAGCGTCGGCGTATACAAACACACGTATACATGTATATAGTAAGCTTGTGCCGCCACGATGGCGACGTTGTATAGTATATTATTGCGAACTGCTGGGAAAAGCGCGTGTAGCATGGTAGCAGTAAGACGCGCCTAACGGGTGGTCCTTGCCAAGTGCGCGAGATGACTGGCTACTGACTGTATGGCTGATGCTATACGTGTTGAAGATACACTTGTTTTGCTTTAGGAGAGAGAGAGGAAGAGAGTGGTACATGTGTGAGACGGCTCCTTATATAGGGGGCGAGAGGAGAGTAATGTCTGAATTTGCGATAATCGACGACGACGACGATGATTCGTATAACGAGTTGGCTGCGAGGATTATTGTCTTTTTAGCGGGGTGGTGTTGTTGTGCCGAGTGTTATTTCGGGGTTTAGATTTATTGTAGCTTATTTCGAGGGTTATTTGAGTTTGATAAATTTTGAATGGATGATATTGTAATGTAGGAAAGGGGATGTAAATTTTAGAATGGTTGGTTCTTTTGCGGAGAAACATCTCCTTCGAATAAAAAATGTGAAAATTTTTCATATCTAATTGTAAATACAAGTGAGCTTGTTTCTTTAAAGGATAAGTTTTATCGTTTATACTAATATCATACTAAATTTGATTTGTGATTTTATCACTATAATTATTTTAGTTTATAACAAAATTTATAGAGAAGCTGTAAGAAAATTGTATTAATTTTTCATGCAAGAGGGGCACAGCTTTTTTTTAAACTTATTCGACTTTATTAATTTCAATCTAACATTATGCAAAAAATCATTGACATTTACGAAAAACATAATAAAACGGACAATAGCTCCAATATAAAAGAAAGGCATAAACTCCAGAGACCTCCTCCCTCTATATCATTTGTATTTCCAGAGTAAATCTTTCTCATTACGTCAGCGCTCCAAATCAAGCTGCCTCCGCTATTACAGAACAACGACTACCCAACCGCGCGCGCGTTCGCACAGGATCGAATCACTGCTCCTCCACACGCTCTTTAGAGACAACAACTCGATCGCGTTCTATACGCACACACAAAGAGACACTCGCTCCTATATAGTTATATATACACTGCTGTCCTCCGCATCTCAGCACATAATGAGTCGTCGCTCGCTTGATCGGCGGCTACAATACCGCTAGTCGATTTTGCGTTGGTAGAATCTCTCTCTCTCTCTCTCTCTCTCCCTCTCTATATTTTCTAGCCAAAGAGAGAGAGATAGAAACAGGTATAATCGCGTGGGTGCACATCGTGTTGCGCTCTTCCGCGCGTACGACGTACGGAAGGAAGGAAGGGGCCCCCCCGGTACATCACATGTGTGTATCTGTTCTTCCACTCGTCGGAGACAGAGTCAGTCTCTCCGCGCGTAGTCCTCCTGCTCTCTATGCGCGCGATCCCGCGCGCGCGACCTGCCTCCACTCTCTCTCTCTCTCTTTCTCTCGGTGATATACCCTATGTGCTACTCTCAAGATAGGACGTATAGCCAACGACGTGGTGGGGAAGGAGTATACGAAGCGACGACGACTGCTGCTGCCACCATCGCTGCTGTTGCAGGAAGGATACTGACAAGGTATAGACCGTGCGCTCACGACACCTACAGCAACAGCAGCAGCAGCAGCGTACGCGTAGACACCGCGAGAGATCGATTGATCTTTGCTGCTGTTGCTGTTACTGCTACGGCCGATCTATCGCGCGATCGGTGCCGCAGGCTGAAAGCTTCCGTTGCCACCCGAGTGTATATATATGTGGATGTAACGTGATGGGTGTATGTGTATAAATGTACCTCCCTGTAAGATCGTTCGCGTCGTCGACATGGTGAGCCTTTGTTTTCCCGATACGAGGTTGTATGTGCTTATAGCGGGAGGATCGGGAATAGGGTGGGAGATGCGCGGCTTTTGTTT
>JAYJLV010000002.1:360171-382576 GCA_036873485.1 Torymus texanus | reverse complement strand
TATATATATATACATATATACACGGGCGCAAGTCTCTTCCCCTGGCTTATACTTCACCGCGCGCGCGTATCGTCATTACCTCGGCTCGGCTAATTTTTTGTCCGCAGCCGATCGCTCCCGCCGCCGCCTGCCGCCGGCGTAAAAACGAGGGGGAGGAGGAGGCGAACGGCGACACACACAACACACCGACGATGCCGCGCGGCAGCCAAAAGTCTGTACAGCAAGAGCGGTAAGAGAGAAACGGAGAAACAGCGCGACTCTCCTTCTCCTTCTTCTTCTTCTTCTCCTCCCTTTCAGGACCGGATTTTCGATAGATCGATAAATTTCGCGTATGGAACGCGTTCCTTTTGTTCGCGGCGTGCGAGGAGAGCACACACATATACACACACATACGTTCACGTATACACACCCGTGTGTGGATCGCAGTGGCGCGAGCAGAGCGGAGCGCCTCGTAAATTCAGCCGAGTAACGAGGCGACTGTCGAAAGTGACTTTAAATAAACGACGCGCACTTTTTTGCGTCTCTCTCTCTCTCTCTCTCTCTCTCTCTCTCTCTCTCTCTCTCCTTCCCTCTCGCACTCTCTTGCGGATGGATCGGGGCCCGAAGAGAGAAGAAAACGAGCGCGTATCGTAAATCAAGTCTTTCTCTTGCTCTCGCACTCTATGCGGGCGCGTCGCGCGCGCGCGCGAGAGCTCAAGAGAAGAGTATAACGAGGAAACGCGCGCGTGAGCTCCGGCGAGAGAGTCAGAGCGATGAAAAAAAAAAACGGAGGAATGATGAAAAAAGAGGAGTACGAGAGAAGAGGGCAGAAGAGAGAGAGAGAGAGAGAGAGACCGATATACTTTTACGAGAGAGCGGCTGTGCCAGCGCGACAGCAAATCAAAATCGATACTTGATGTAGAGGTGTGACGCATGGTACGACGTGTTACTGGTATATATATATATCTGGGTGAAAGCGCGTTTTTGAAGTTGCTGAAAGCTCCCCGGGTGAAATTTTGTTTTGCTGTATAGTTTACGATGCTTTTTAGTCGTAGGAAATGTTTTTTAACTATTGGATTTCTTTTTACGTCGAGTCTATCGATAGTTGTATGGTACATTAACAAGTGAATTGGTCAGTAATTCAAATCCGTGACGAAATGTAATATAGGTAGTACATTGGAACGATCGGAGTAGTATTATATTACACAGGTATATATAATCTGTGAGAAAGTTGCAGGTATATATACTGTACTCGTTTTCAAATGTAAAGTGTAATTACATTTCACACTTACAGTTAGCCGAAAATTCATCATTTTTACGGCGCGCGATGAAATCAATTCCAGAATATTCGACACGTGTTATTCATCAAGTTGTACCTGCAGTCCAAGAAATAAATCAACGCTTTTCAGGATAAGATATATGTCGAAAGATTATCCCTATGGAACAATCAATTTTTCAAAAAATTATGACACGTCATCGCGTTAATATTAATATGAGTTAAGACGCAAACACTTATCAATCCTCGAAACCTTTTAATCAGCTGAACTTTCGCATTCGTATATATATATACGCGTACATAAATAATATCTTTACGGATTCGGCATTCCAGCGCACTTTCAATATGTTGATAAAAATATTTTCACGACATCAAAAAAAAAAACAAATAATTATACTAAACTAATTAAACCTAAAACACGTTTAATTGCCAAATAAAGATACATTTTTATGTAATAAAACTACAATTTATTTCAAGATCAGGCAAAAAAAATGTTGTCAAATCGTCGTAGGAGTTACGTTTATTACATCGACTATGCGCTATAAGCAATTCAGGGAATCTCGTTTTAACGATTCTCATCTCAAGTTTCTAAAGTCTGACAAATACCACTTGAATCGTAGTTAAGTAACGTTGCTGCATAACGTCATTGCGCCCGCGTGCATTTCGAAAAGCTTCTACTACACCAAGGCAAGATGATTACGCTCCTGTCACACTGGGTCCAGCTTTTCACGTGACGACGTCTTGTCGTGCTTCAAAGTAACTCGCACGCGTTGGCACTTAACCGTAATAAAATTAAAGTTAATTATAAATTCTTGGTTAGTTCGATTTAACAAGCAGTAGTATAGGTAAACACGTTCGAAAAACACTGTTACACATCTCGCAATATTTCTACAATAAAACGTACAAAGAAGTTTTGCAGTCCGCGGTGAAAAATTTTGCAAAATCAATGCGACGTATATGCTAAAATAACACTAACCAATAATTTTCAATTCAAAGAAACTGCAAAAAAAGCTAATGTATAAATCCATAAGTCGCAGACATATCGGCATCATCATTAAAAACCATTAAAAGATTTACGCCAGAAACTCGCAAGTAGCACGCTCCCATGCTCCTTCCCCCCGTTTTCCCTCACGTCTCTCTCTCTTTCTCTCTCTCTCTCCTATCAATGAAAATCAAAGCAAACGTCATTCAAAACCCTCTCTCTTTCTCTCTCTCTCTTACACACACCTAAGAAAAACCCTCTATATCACATGTGTCTTCACTGTGTGTGGCTCTCTTTCTCTCTCTCTCTCTCTTTGCATTTTTTCTCTTCATCGCCTGCAGCGCGCGTGCGCGCGAGTGTATGAAAGGACGCGCGCGTGCGACGCGCTCCGCGAGGCAATAACTCTAACCCCGCGACGTCTGCGGCGGTGGCAGTAGTTGTAGCAGAGTATATAGTAACGGCTGGTAGAGAAAAAGAGTCGATGCATCTGCATTCCGCCGACGGAATCGAACGCCGTCGCCGCCGCCGCGGCCTACAGGTGTTTTTAATTGATTATTTATATGAGCGGCGCGAGCTGCTGCTACTACTGTATGGAGAAAATGTATATATATATATATATACATGAGAGTGAGCTCGCGCTGATTTACGGCGCAAGTTCGAATAGCTCAGCTGCAACGAAGTGAGAGAGGTAAAGGCGGCTTGCGGGTATAAGGACGATGACAAAGACGCTTGTGCTATAGGGAAGCATGCGCGGGATGTGAGCTTTGGGCTGTCGACGGTTTGTGGTTAGTTCCCCGCTATTATTGAGAACGCAGTGAGGTTGTATATTGAGACACCTATAGGATTGTCAGTTTTGACTTGTTGAAGATCCTCTCTATTATATTAACCCGGCGAATGACTATTCGATTTATAGAGAATTTATTGAATCTATTTTACTGCGAATTTCATCATTGTTTAGTTAATTTATTCAAAATAATTAAAGTCGCTAAGTATATTTAGTCAACTGTTAGATTTATTACACTGTTGAGTAAATATATTAGTCTATTTTTGTTGTGCATGCTAATTAAGCAGTCTTATTTTGACAATTCAATAACGTACTTAATATTGCCCTCTAAAGACATTAATAACTTCTCAGTATTCGAACTATTAGAAAAAAATACAGTACGTCTTGATGAGTAAAACTAATGATCACCATTTACAGATTTTTTTATAGAAGGTATAATCTACTTTTAGTACTACCAAGACTAGACTCGTAGTAAATGGATTGATACATCATTTAAAAAAAAACTGAGTTCCCCAAAAATTATATACCCGCAAGTCAAAATTATTAAAATAAAATAAGTATCCGAAAAAAATAACACAAATACGAAATCAGAAAGAGTTATCACAGCAAAAAATGGGTCGAAAACCAAAACAAATAAATGCGATAAATCAGGACCCCTATTCAGATCAGTAATGGCAGCTCGATAAATCTTACGATTCGTGTAGCATAACTCATTAATCAAAATAACACGTCGTATATCAAAGGTGGTGTACAGAGACTCACCGACCGTCCCTGCTTTCCGATCTCCTAAACTGTTTACAATATAACCAAAGCGCGTAAACGCGACTTTCTATATATCTATGCGCGCGTAACACACACACACACACAAACACGTGATTGTTTATACAATCAAAATTTTTTCCCCATATTAAATCCACGACAAAAACATACGCAGCTCCACGCAACAAAGCCACTCTAACGTCTCTTATATCCTTTTTTCCCTCTACGAAAGAGAGTTTCACTATACGAAATGTATACGCGTATATCCAAGACTTTATTGACTCGCACACACGTGTATATGTATAAGGAAACTCCGGAGAAAATACATACAAACCTTTTGTCCTCCACTCCTATATACGCATTTTCCGTGTGCAAAAAATCGCACCCGAAACTTTCGGCTCTCGCTACCTGCCTATTGTTATATCGAGAGACTACGTATAATATGTATACACGAGTCCATGCGGCTGTTTCATAATGAAATAAAGAAACGCAGCGATTTCGCGTAAACGGAGAAACCATTGCGCGTCGTAGTCGTCGTCGTGAGCTGAAATGGGAGCGCGATCTTCCCACGCGACTCGCCGAGACTGCGTGACGCAGCGGCGCTTCTTTACCACGAGACTGTTTGCAAGTATATAGATATATATACACGTGTATACGTGCAATCATATACTCGTTTAGGTACGATAACTAGTAATATACGTGTGTCCCTCGTTTGGGATGAAAACATTCAGTATTAGAGATCGCTCTCGATGCGTTGGGGGACAACAGCTATATGTCAGTATATACGAAGAGGAGGAAATCAGGTCGCGATCATTAAAATATTGTCCTTTGCCAATTCAGCTACCTACTATACTGCTGCTGCTGTTACTGATGCTGTTGCGGCCAGTCATTACGTATATATAAATGTCCGGAGGATTATAGAGTAGTTGGTTAGGCCTGTGATTATACGGTGTACACGCGTGTGTTCTGCAATTTTGTCAAATGGAGCGATTCAGCGTCTTTCTCGGAACTATTAGGATAGTTAAAAGTATAGTTTATACAACGATTTGAATATATTTAAATTTATTATCAAAACACATCGGGTTACCTCAATTGCCCTGTATAACCACACTGTACTAATGTAAACACGTGTGTGTGTGTGTATATATAACACTTTTAACATCGATCTTCAAGCATCGGGTAATTTTTTGTAAACAATCCCACCCATCTCATCAGCTTTACGACCGAAGAGAGATACTTATATTCAGTATATCGTCTCGATTACTTCAGCATATTCATAAAGGCAACTCGAAAATTAATCGACGTCCGACCCACCGTCATAACCGTTATCCTTTTTCCTCTCATATCTAAGTGAATCTGTGGCTGCTATATACACGCCCTTTTAACAAAAAAAAAAGAAAAAAATCAAGGGAAATTCATTGTGCACATTACCTCGCGATACCCCAAACGTACTAATTTACAGTAAGAACTCCAACGACGCATTGTACGCGCGCTTAAGAACCGATTAATCTCTCCTAAACCTCCGAAAAATCCTTGGCTTGTGTCTTCCCCTCTCTCTCTCTCTCGTTACGAGACGTCTCAATTTTTCGGATTCTTGCGGTGAGCGCGGTACACTCTCGGCATCCACGCCCCATCGCGTGCCGCTCGCTCGTTAAATCATTAGCGCCACGTGGCTGGCTGCGCGCTTGGGACTGTTTCGCGCGTCTTAGCGCCGAGGATTCTCGCGCGAGTGCGTGATAATTTATTACCGCTTCGGGATGATTTCATCCTTCTCTCGTTGTTACGAACGTCTCATTCTTTTCTCTTGGTATACTCTATAGCGAGAGAAGCAATTGCTACGCAAAGCGGCGGAACAATCGTGGAATTATCATACGCCGCCGCCGGACGAGGGACATTAATCTTGCTCTCTATTTGCTTTGCCAGTTGTGTGCGAGAGTATAAGCGAATGGCTGCTAGGAAAAATGCTAGCTGGTAAAGAGCCATTGACGCGCTTCGCTCGAGAATATATGTTTTTCAATGGTTTCGTTCTCCTCATCTTTTCTCTCTTTCTCTCTCTCACTTGAGCTCGGCTCTTTTTATGAGTCTACAGCTAGCGAGGCGCTGACGAATGAATATAACCCTTCGTTTTAATCTACCTTGACATGGAACCCGACGAGAGTGAGAGAGAGCCTTATTATTTGCGATTTCGCCTTTAGGGACACGTAACAGCACCTCTCTTCTTCTCTATGCTATGTATATACGTATATGCATGGAAGTGCATATGCTTCGTCTTCTTCCTCACGGCGAGAAGTGAGATTTTTAATTAGCGCAACCCCATAGCTGTCTTCCACATCTTATACATATATTTAAAATGAATTTACGTTGTGCTAGAGCAAAGCGTGTGGTGCTGTCTTATTGTATGATTGCCGGTTGTGTTGATATGTGCCGATGTATTATTAAATGAAGAAACAACTTTATAAATTGTAGCTCGTCGTTGTTAGTAGTGAAATACGGTTTTGTAACGATCAAGAAAACGCTCATGTGTAGAAGATTTCTTTTCGCCTTTTATAAGTGCATCTCTCGAGAAATTGATTTTCTTTAAATAAGCCGTATATTTTGCATATATTGTATTATACATTATAATAGCCTATTGAAAATCATTATATCTAGAATCATAATTCAATTGAATTCAATTCAATGTATTTAATGACTTCTCTAATGTAACTAACATAAATTTATTTAATTTCTCAATTTGTATGAATATTATATGCGTAATTGTTTTTTTCTTTATTTTCGCAATAAGAAATATAAATCGAAAGTGTTACGATATTGCAAGTTGTATTCATTGAAAAAACGAAAGTTGTTATGACATTCTCAAAAAAAAATAAAGTTTCGAATCTTCTTCTTTTCCCCGTGGCTATAACTTTATCAAAAGTTCTTCGGTTTCACTTCACAAGATATTAATTTTTTTTCTTGAAGCATTCATAAATTTACCTAAAAAATAAACAATAATTTTATAAATAATTAAATCTACGTTAAAACAATTTCACACATAAAAAGAAAATTATTTTTCAATCAAACCTCAACAGCATTCACATACATCTCCTCTAATACCAAAGTCACCGCACACGAAACTGATAATTTATATAATGAAAAGAAGAGGCGCGCGCTGCGTGTGCGTGTATCCAGGGAATGCCGAACATTTTTATGGATCTCGCGCCCTCGCTCGCTCGAACTACACGAATTTCGTATTACCCTATAATGTGGGCCATTCTGACGTCGCACCTTGTAGCCAAGTGCGCTCGCGCAATAAATTCGCCCCACAATGTGCGCTTTGTCTTTTGTGTTTACCCGCGCCGACGTCGGTTTCCCTCTCGTTCCCTTTCATCTCCGCGGTGGATCCGCACGCGCGCGCACACCTTGGCTGGCTGCTGTTGCTATACTCGCGTGTATATAGCTTTGTCTCGTTCTCTTACGATGGAGAGGAGAAGAGGGATTAGTTTTCCTAAATGATACTTGATTCTCACCTGGTTTTATGATATTTATTTGTTGCATTAGGTTAAGAATTATTGTTAGTTTTATAGGTTAATGAAAAATAGAATGATAATTTAATAATTATAGGTAACCAAAGAATTGTAATTGTTATATTTAAAAGTATTTCAAAAATCATAATTTTCAATTAGTACGATAAAACCACACATTACCCATATTTTAATATTATATTATAACAAAAATTTTTAATACATCATTTTTAAAAATATTCTGAAACGAGTATGTACATTTAATAAAAATAAACAAGTTTCTCTTAATTCAACAATCAATTTCTAAAAAAACATTTGAAAACCGCATCGAGTTACGTAAACATATTGCGTGAAATAATTGGCAGTCCGGCGAGAGAGTTCTACAAATCCATGTTTACAAATACTCCCGCGATACAGCACACATAGGTCCCCCCATAAAAATGTGTAACATAACAATCCGACTAACCACAGAACATATACACGCGGGAGGTAGAAAATTGAAGAAACAAAAGTTCGCGTGTGTTCGTCGTGCTTGCTGCTGTTATACTGCTACTGTGCCCGATGTAATCGATCGCGTCCCTGTGACTGGGCAACGTTGATTGATTTACGGAGATGCGGCTCTCGCATTTTCCAGAATGCAGATTCGCGCGCGGGGCTTGGCTTCTTTCCATATTGCTTCTCTCTCTCTCTCTGTATATATATATATATATATATAGTTATCTGGTAGAGCGCAAGGACCATCGATAAATGAAAGTTTTGTACGGCAGAGAGTCATCCTTATCCCCGGCTTTGCGATTCCATCACTCCTCTATTCTTTTCTCCTTCGACTCTCTCTCTTCTCTTCTCTGGAATTTATACAAAAGAGATCGCCAAGGATGAACGATTGATAGAAGTCGGCTTAGCGTATGCACGATAGATGTTATTCTTACGATAAAATGCGCTCTTGAATGACGCGCTTATCTTGAATCGCGAGAAAAACTGTACTTACGGTAAGATTGTAGCTTTTGTAGGAAAAACAAATTTATTAAATCAGGACACCTTGATGGTGTGGATGAAAGCTATAAATTGAAGGGTATATAAAACGTGCATTTGTATTCATGTATGTGGATTCCTCCATCATTAAGAATATTAAGATAAAAATTTTAATGTTTTATAAATTATCGCGGTTCTTTGTATCAGTAGGTGATAATTTGATAAAACGTGTTTTGTAATTTAAACATGGAAAAAAAATGCAAGGTTCTTATTATTTCCCTTTGCAATAAAATTCATGATGTGCTACGGCGATACATAAGCTGAATAATAAATCAGACGCTTGGTACAATAAATCTTGCAGTTATCTAAATTGATTACAATAACCTACAGGATACCTAGTCGAACATTTTGTTATTGAGGTAGATACATAAAGCACTTGCTGTGAGCGCGCATCGACCAGAAAAAAGAGAGAATTAACATTTTAATGATATTAGATTGCCGATACGGAAGTGTTCGCAATTTAAAACTGTTACGAGTAGTTTACGGAAAAAAAAAGTGGTTCATGTGCGGAATGAACGAAGTATTTTATATAATACAAGTAGGAAATGCATGTTTCTAAAATTATTTTGTATTAGATACCTAAATGCAAATATTGTATCGGACGAATTAATAGATGCAGAATATAAGTACACAACAAGATAACATCCCAATAACGAGGATGTAAAATGATATTAGAAATATATCTTACAAATAACTTATCATTTTTTTCTCTTTTATACCCTGTAAATATACAATTTCTAAAATGGAAATAATTAGAAACTTAAAAATAAATCACAACACAATTAATTAAAATTAAATTTCCGTAACCAAAACTATTCTAGCGCATTTTCACACGTAAGTTTTCCCTCACCCCTCATATATATCCACATTCGATTAATTCTCCTGCAGAAAGCATAAAAATATCTCAATATCTAGTTCTCTACACACGACGCGGAATCCAAAGCTCGCATTAGCCATGTAGCATCTCCCCGCGCATATATACATATGTACACCATACACATAAAAACGATCGCATCGAACATTTTAGCGACGAAGGGAAAAAGCTCGCGTTCGCGTATATATGTATGTACACACACTTGCTCGCTAATGCATCAGTCGGGATAATAAATTAAGCAGGTAATTTGTGAAGTAGGGACAGCCCCGGTAAAAAATCAATTAAAACAGCTGCTGCTGCTGTTGCTGCCTACCACACGGCGTAAGAAAAATATGAAGCAACGTCCATAAAGTCAGTGAACGTGCGCGGGGGGAGGTCTTACATATATATATATATATATACGTATATATGCATACACTTACGCACGTCACGTGTGTATATACCCTCGTTATACATTCGTATACATACATACGCGTATATACGTCCCTTCCCCTCCAATTTTTTTTTATTCACCTCCACATACGCACATACACTCGTCGGTAGAGAGAGAGAGAGAGCGAATAAACCAGCGATAATCGCCGCGATAATTAAATCGCGAGCGCGCGAATTAGCATCGGTTTCCCTATCTCGTCGCATCTTTTTCGTTCTGAGTGGAAAGGCTTGTTGCTCGCGCTCAGCTATACTACGACGGCGGCGGTCGCAATGCGAATTTCCCGTCTCTCTCTCTCTTTCTCTCCCTCCCGCTTGGCAGGTGTGTATATGTGTGTATGTCTCTGTGTGTATAGTATACGCGTTTATATATACTCTCTTTTTAAAAACGATCGCTCGTGCGCACACGCGTGCTCTCCCTCTTTCTCTCGTTTCTCGTATACTGCTATACTGTGCGGCTAACGCGCGCGGCAAGAAAGAAGAAACGCGCGAGGACGAGTACGAGGTACACACAGAGTGTATATGTATATATATATACACCACCCCGTGTATGTGTATATGTGTGTATGTGCACCGGGACAGGCGAGTATGCGCGATGCGTAGCACGCGTGTGCGCGTGAGCGAGTAGGAGAGCGAGAAAGAGAGAGAGAGAGAGGAACGATGGAGAGAAAAAAGCCGAACAGATGCGCGTGCGTGGGAACGTAGGCAGCATTCGTTAAATCACCTGATTTCTTACGAAATTCACCTCCTTGCTCTCTCCGCGCGTCGTCACATTCTACGATTCTTTGCTCCCGTGACATGTCATCCGCGTGTGCACTTGGGAAATTCAGCGACTGCGGAGAGGAAGAGGAGAGAGAGAGAGAAAGAGAGAGAGAGAGGGAAGAGACCTGAATAATTTTCCTCTCGCCGCGTGCTGTACCTATTCGTTCGAGTATATACGTATACGAAGGAAAAGAGCTGCCGCCGTGTGTGCACTCATCGAAATATAACAAGCTGAATAATAAGTTATTGCCCATCGATGAATTATCCTTGTAGATAACTGTGTGCGTGCAGTACTCGCTTTATTGGTTGGATGTCCTTTGGGTTATATTGCAACTGAATCTCATATGTCGTACCGTTAACAGGTTCAGGGTGTATCTATCAATATTTAGAGTATCCAATGTATAAAATATCATCGATGAAATTTTTTTTAATCGATGGTTCATGCATTTGGAAATAATTTGTACCAAAGGTTCTCCAATAATCAAAGGCTGCAAAGTAAACTGAATGACGATAAATTTTTAAATTAAACATGGACAAATTTATTACTTATAGATATGTTACTGACATATACTAGTACTGCGTATAAAAACTATTTGTCTATAAGTAACTTATTAATTGAATAGAGAAAATTATATTTTCAATATATCCGATAAAAGTGATTAAAAACCAAACGAAGAACATTATAATACATTATCTAAATCACTTGCCCAATTGAATATATACACAAGATTAAAAATCACGTATACTTTCTACCATCCAAAGAAACTTACATCTTTCACCGACTCATTTACAACAACAATATCAATCGACGGAAATCACTTTCCAAATCATCATTTATTAATAAGCCACGCACGTACATAATAACGTACAAATAATAAACCCAGTATATACCATAGAGAAAAATCACACTATAGCACAGCCTAAAGCCGTCCGCGCGTCGAGAGCGAGCTCTAAATCTAAAATTTTAATGAGCCTTGCGCATCCATCACTATCATCGCTGGGCATCCGTCAACTCGTGCGCGCGCGCCTTCTTCTTCTTCTCGCTCCTCTCTCACGTGACTCATCTTAACCCCGAGGATATATACAAGCGAAGGAGAAAGAGAAGAACGAGAGACAGGTCTTTATCACCATCATTCGTGCGTGCGCTATATAGTACCGGAAAAGCCTCCCGCTAATGTCATCGTCTAGTTAGATAATGAAAGAAGTAGAAGAGAGAAGAGAGAGAGGTATACCATCTGACAGGGAATTTCGTCGGTCTATTTGATTTTGAATTTTGGGTAACCTATTATGTTCTCGGTATAGTGATGCACTTGTTTTGATAAATACTGAGTTTATTTGTAATAAACTATAGAAAATTCTTTACATCAGTATCTAAATCTACAAAAACTACAAATATAGTACCATAAATTCTCGGTCAGACTTTTCGCAAAACTACAAAGTTCACAGGTCACCAACACACTTCCATCGAAAGTTCCCTTGGTGCGATCTTAAACACCTTTCCATAGCAATTTTTCCCGGAGCCTGCGCATAGCAGCACAAGAAGGTAGCTTGTTGCGGCATTCCGATAGAAATCAAGCTAATATGATCGCTCGTCAAGAGCAATTGCGCGATTGGAAAAAGGGAAGCGAGCGAGCGAGCGAGCGATGTAGAGATAGATATAAAAAGAAAGGATGAGGAAAAGGATGATGGGGGCAGGTGCTTTGCTCTCTCTCTCTCTCGCGAGTACGCGACGCGCAGGCTCGACGATGCGGGAGCGCTAAGTCCTTTCCGGGAACGAGCCAGAAAGTCTCCGGTGGTCATGATAAAAAGCTCCATAGGCGGAGGCCCTTGGATTTCCCTCCCCCCCGTCGTCGTCGTTGTCGATCGGGTGTATAGAAGAACCATGAGCAAGGAAGCAGCGATGCTCCTTGCTATATAGCAATAGAGAGAGAGAGAGAAAGAGAGAGAGAGAGAGAGAGAGAAGAGAAAGAATAAAAGCTCGCACGTATCGGTGCAGTTATTATCGCTGATCACGTAGCTACTTAGAAGCGCGCGTTCGTTCGTTCGTTCGTTCACTTGCGATCGTTCAATGTATATAGCCAATAGCTGCCGGTTTTACCTCGTCCTCGTCGCGTCGCTATAGTTGCTAGCAGCAGCTTCTTCCGTTCCGCGCCGGGACTGAGCAGAGCAGAGAGCAGAGTACGAGAGCCGGCGGCTCTGGGTATTTGTGCCTCTCTTTCTCTCTTTTCTATCTGCGGGCAAAGGTAGACGAGTCGACTCCTCGCAAGCGTTCAGACCAGACAGCGCTGCGCCTCGCGCGCGATTCCTGGAATCATGGGGACGGGTAGGAAAGAGAGAGAGAGAATCGCGAAGGAGGAGGAGGAGGAGGAGGAGGAGGGTGACTAGACGGTGGGAACGCGTTCTCCCCGCGAGCTGTTTTGACGCTCTCGTGGATAGCGCGTGTATATAGGGAGAGAAAGAAAGAGAGCAAGGAGGACGGGTAAATGGCGAGAAAAAGAAGACACTGCGAGAGAGGAGGAGGAGGAGGAGATGCGCGAACGACCGAATGGTGCATCGACCTCAAAGGTCGTCGCGCCCGACAAGAACGGTGGAAAGTTTCTTCCGCGAATGAATGTATATATGTGTGTATGTGTGTGTGTGTGTGTGTGTGTGTAAACGCGACAGCTTCCTCAATTCTTCGACGAGGGCGAACAACGGATCGATAAAGCTTGAGTCGATGAGGAGGTAGCAGCCGGAGGCTGTGACTGAACGCGAAGGACGTTGCTGGTTATACTATCGGTGTCGATCTTTTGGGGCGGTAAAGTGTCAGGATGGATGACGGTCGTCGTCGTCGTTGATGCTGTAGTGGACTGTAGAGGTCGTTCGGGTTGGGTATATATAGTATAGGATGTATGCACAGCGGTGGGAGGATGGTGTATGGTCCGTTAACATTTTAATAAGAAATGGTAATGTTTGCGGAGTCGAGGGACTTTTATGATGGAAGTAAATAAACAGTTTTGTCGTTTTCTTTGTGTATTTTAATTTTGAAAAGTTTTCAATAATAAGGATGTCTCTTCATATTTTTACTTCTTTGTATGCGATTGTTAAGATACAAATTGGATCTTTGAATATAAATTAACTCCATACACCATTAATATGAGATTTTGTTAACGGTAAAAAATGTTATAATTATACAAGTGGTTTCTATCAGTAGAATAACAAATAAAGATTTTCGAAGACTTTACAAAAAAATGTGGATAATTTTTTAATGCATTTTCAAAAAAAATACGAAATATACTAAATCTCATTTGATACCAAATCCTCTTGAAAAAAATAAAGTTTATACATTAATTCAGGTTTATTTATTCAAATCACCCATATTACATAGACTTTTAATTACCGCTATAACCCTACATATTTCATTTACTAACTCAACCATCACATTCTCCATCCCCCTTCCCGTGACATCGTTTAAACCACAATACTTCATTATCAGCAATTGAATTATGAATCGTCCTTATATACCTCTGCTCCCCCAACCACTATAGCAATTCCGCGAAGCATCGACATCTCAAGATAGAGAATAGCCGCTATCTCTTTCTCTCTCTCTTCACAAGCCCCTAACAAGCGTCGGCTCGCGCAAGGAATAGACCGTTTACACATATACGCGCACTGCCTGAGCTATACAGATAGTAGTAGCATTATCCTTGTCGTAACAGGACATTTTTACCGCGGCTATCTCCTTTGCTTATATACTCTGCCGCCATTGCCATTGCGCACCCGAGGTGGCATCTCAACCAGCGCTTATTGTCCTTCCCTCACTGTCGCGCGTATACGCACGCCAGCCCCCTATTGTTACAATTGGCTTATGTAGATTAAACAGTCGAGTATAGAACCCTATTGTTCTCTATCGCACGCGCGTGCAAGTATATAAGTACGCGTGCGAGAGAGAGAGAAAGACAAGATGAGAGTGGCCCGCCCGTACCGGCGAAAATGACGTTGTCGCCAGGAACAACAACGGCTACTCCTTTTTGCTGTCTTCTTTTTCGAGATGCTCTTGTTGCGAAGTGCGTGTGTATGTGCTCTCGTTGCTGTGGCAAGGTAATACGTGATTTTTAACGAGGATATAATGCAGTGAATGGCCTTGTAGCGACATCAGGAGACCGGAAATGCGTTGAGAGGTGATTTTTCTTTTTCTATTGGATTATTTAAATTGATGTTTTGAAGGATATATATTTTCTTATCAATAATGATTGCTGATGAGGTGTACATGGATGGAACAGGAACGTCGATACATCTAATAATCTTTCATCTTGGCGCCGAGTGTTGCTATATCTCACTCGATCCCCATGTGTTCTTATCGCGTCGCATTAACATAGAATTATCTCGATTATAAAATATATATATATATATATATATATATATATATTCGTATATAAGATTCAATAATTTACAATAATCAGACGCGTGCGCGTACTGAGATGAGAATCGATTAAGTTGTTTAATGATAGAGAGGACTCGTATTCGATGTCGCACACATACTTTATAAACCTGTTTGGGCCCTAATTAGAGATCTTTAACAACTAATCAACTTCTAAAAAGCATGTTATTACCAGGCCACGAGACGCGAGACGCGCGCGTGCGCGATTACAAGAAACGTCTTCTTCTCGGCCATCTATCTTTATGCTATCGCCTTTATGTTTTTCCTGAAGAATTAACTGTACAGCGACATGCTAATAACCGTAAAGAAAGGGAGAAAATAGAGAAAACATCATCATATATATATATACATAAACGAAGGAACAGGCGTCGAGAAAAATTCGAAAATACAACTTTCATAATTCTCGCGAGCCTGCCACTCGCAGCCCATAAATTTTTCACGCTCCCACGAGATCTCACAGCCTATCTTATACCACTCGCACTTCTTTTTTCAGCGCGCAAATATATAACTGCACGCGACGTGCTTCCACTATATATACATAGCCGGAACTACGCGTTGCACATGTGTATACTCAACGTTTTCCGGGCCTACTACTACATGACAAGACCAAAAACAATCGAAAAGTCGAAATACTTTTCTCTTGTCCGTCGTAAGAAAGAGAGAACGCAGGAGCCGCGAGTGATTTACTCGAGTGAACGGCTGACTTTGTCGCTCGGCCGGCGCTCCTAATGATATACTGCTTAATTGGCCCCATTCCTCATCAGTGCACACGCGCGTATGTATATACATGCGTGAGTGGGGCGCACAAACGCCAGAGGCGCGAAAATAGAATTCGGCGCATCCGAGCACACGCCGAGAGTATACGTGTATACGAGAGTAGAAGAGAGAGAGAGAGATTTGCAGAGGACGAGATAATAGATGGAGTGAGGGAGCCAAAGCACGCAGGCATACATGAAACTCGATGGCGATATTTATTCGCCTCAAGCAGCTAATTCAATATTGCCCTGTTTTACACGTTTTGCCGTGGCGAAGTTTCGCCTTGGGTGAATATGGAGGCGAGAAAGTGGAGCAGAGACGGTAGAGACAGAGAACCGATAAAGCGAACGAAGTTATGAGAGAGAGCAGAGATCGAAGGATGAAAATTAAGATAAAGAGCGCGGAATATGAAAAAAAAGAGAAGAGAGAGAGAGAGAGAAAACGAAGTTAACCGTGAAGTTTTTTTAACGGGATAATTTCTGAAGGGGGAGAAGAAGTTGTTCGTGAAAATATATCAGATAAAAGTGAAGTCGAACATGAAAAATACATTATATAATATACGGGACGAAGGTAAAAAGAGGAATAGGGTATTTAGAAGAGGGTGGAAATTAAGATTAAGACGGGTGCAGATGAATGAGTGTAAAGGGAGCAAAACAATATATACTCATGCTCAAATGCAAAACGGAAGAGTGATGTAACACGCGGTAGGCTAAGGAGAACGCGAAAGGGACGTGATAAAAAAAAGGCTTATTCCATTTGGAGAGAGGCACGCTTAATAGACGAGAACGATAATGACTTCACCCAAATGTGGAGCGCAACGGTATGATTGATACGAGACATAACTCCTTTGTTCCAATGCGATTCGTTATAATGCATACACACACACATACGCATGATGGTACCGCTTTTGCCTACTGCAACACTTTTATCGCTATAAATACGTAGCGTGCCGTTTGTTTCGCCTTGCAATTCAAGCGTGGCGCAGGGGCACTAAGAATTGCTTTCAGTGTAGTAGTACTGAAGAGCTATCGCTATGGTTGGGACGGTGAAATACGGCGGCTTTTGCGATCATTATTATATCAAACGCGGAGTGTGAGGAAGAATGAGAGAATGAGAAATTAAAATTTTATTTATTACTCCTTTTACGCATGACGATCGACGATTAATATATCCTTTATAAATACTGTACTGGTTGGTGTTTTTAAAGTTTATTTATGGGTAGCTGTCCCAATTACGGATTCGCATTGTTTTATAAACTCTATACAGTGTTTTTAGTAATGTCCTGGTTAAACCATTGTGTAAGGAGTTTGTATAATGTAACTGACAAACAGAAAGCAATTATGATAAGTTTGTATACACACGTCGATGCGCGATCTATACCTATACTCCTTCATCGACAACTCTATCATTTAGCTATGACTTGGTTTATTTTGCATAAAATCACTCCATACATCTACTACCCATTGTTCCACCTCCAATCGTACAATCACATAATACTCGTGTCGCTATAAACACATATACGAACTTTTATATATATATGAGCGAGGCCAGCAATTTTTCTCAATTACAACAAAGATTCCGCAGGAGTAGCTCTCGTAATGATCGACCGTAAAATCATTGTCGTTACAAGTAACCGCAAAAAGAGGAAGCGATTCCTATATATACCCTTGATAATTGATAATCGCTATTCATTTAATACGTTTGGTAAAGCACGCCATACCGCTGCTATATACTACCCTATAACGAATTTCCCCTGTGTGTAACCGCATGCGTGTGTGTATATATATATGTGAGAGAAGATCGAGCGCACGCGTAGCTCATTATAAATTAAAAGCATGACGAAAGCTTGTAATCCCTTGCTCTCTTGCCCCGTGGGTTTCATTAGCGACACGCAATAAAGCTGCAATAAGCGAGCGAGGGGGTGAGAGAGAGAGAGCGCGTGCGACTAGAAAAAGAACACGACAACGATAAAGAAGAAGAAGAAGAGAGGAAAGTGTATGTATAGGTATACATAGCTGAATAGAAAAAGACAAAGCGAGCGAGAGAAGAAGGTAGATCGGGAGAATAAAGCGAGAAGGAAAATGAGAGAAGGAGGAGCTGCTGTTGCTACTGCTACACACGAGGTTTTGTACATACGAAACGAATACCGATCTCGTTGGTCGCGCGTACACTGACTCGCGCGGGAAGCGAGCAGGTTTGACGAGGACTGATGGATGCTCGCTGTTGGAATCCCCGGAGCGCCCTCTCAGTGCAAAATCGAATGCGAGTGTAGCATTATTCCCGCCGACGTCGTATAGTATCTTCCATGTGTGTATTGAATACGTATATATATATATATATATACATACACACATACATATATACGTGAATGAGAAAAAACAGGGAACTGAGGATCAGAGGACATTTTTCGCAGCCCCCTATAGGCTTGCCTCTCAACCCCCTCTGGACATTAATAAAAGAGCCTCTCCCTAGATCTTTATCCGTTGGTGGGTACTTTTTTGCGTTTTACTTTCTCGCTGCTCGCGCCAGCCTTTACGGCGATAAATATATTTACGGCCCGTCGAAGAAGCTTCTCACACATCTATACACTGCTATGGTTACTACTCTGGTTACCTTTCGTTTTGTTCCTCATCGTCGTGGTCGTTCTATCCGTCGCTTTTTCCCGAATTCTGATGCGTACGCGGATTTAATTACCGCAAAAACTTTATTCATACTCTCTCGGCGCGCGCGTGCGCGCGCGCACAAGCGGAGCACTTTTTCGATGCGCTTGTTAGACTTGTAATCGTGTGTACTCGCGTTCTTCTTCTTCTTTCGCTTTTGTTGCCAATGCAGCTGAGCGCGCGCGCGTACGCGTGTACATGCGAGAATTATGCAATTCTACTTCTTACGCTTATGGGTGTTCCGCAAGTTATTTGTGTGTGTGTATATATATATATATATATATATATATAGATACTCTCGTTACTTAGGATAGTTTTAAGGTAATTAAGATTCTACAGTACGGCTGTGAGCATTTTATTGTATTGCGAAACGCGTGATTAAGTTTCGTTTTAATTAAAATTTAGCTGCAGAAATGTTCCTTTGTGCATAGGTAATTATTACATGTAGGAAAACATTATAGTCTATTTTGAAACGACATACGTTCTGCGCTGTTCTCATTGTCTTTACGTTGCGTTGAGTCCCAATTATTTTTCGGCTTCTGTTCTTCTTTAACATAATATGATAATTGGGATAACAATTTTAATAATAAAAAAAAAATAAAATATAGAAATAATTATGTAATAATTGTATGTATAAAAATTTAATGTAACAGTACAACAAAATAAAAGCTTCTATATTACGTAGCCGTAGATTATTAAGAACCTCTTGCTGGCAACAAATTTGTCAGTTATATATGTTTTAACAGCACCGTGGGTATACACCTGCCATATCAAAGAAAACACATAGCATCGTATATAATAAAAGTCACCTTACCGTGTAAATAAAGGAAGGTCAACCATATACACCACATACACCGCGTTGTTAAACGCGGCAGCAACAAGTGAAACGGATGCACGACCATGCGTCCGGGTGCTGCTCCCTGGTGCGTTACAAAACGGCTTCGGGGAGCGGCTGAATCTCATACCCGATGACAAGTGGATCCGCTAATCGTTTGACAGCCATGTACTCTCTCTCTCTTTCTCTACCTTCTTCTTACACGATCTTTCTCGACCTATGATAGCAGCAATTGTGCTAACAGCTTGATGGGGGCCTCTGGTAAGTGGATGATAATTGTGCTAAAGACGCGAAAGACTCGTCGTCGTATAGCGAGTACGCAGGGGAAATGAAGAAATAGATGGACATAGCCAGAGGCTAGGCCGCGTTCGCACGATTCGTCGATGTCGCGCACACATAGTTGTGCGACGCCTTTTTCCGCGTCTCTTTCTCTCTCTCTCTCTCTCTCTTGCTCAGACGGACACGCACGACGACGAGGAGATGAGATGTGATGTGCTTCATACTGCTTTGTTTTGGCGCTGTACGGAATGCCGTTTCTTCTTCATAACGCATGTGTGCAAGCGCGAGAAACTGCGAGAGTTTTACTCACACCTGTGTCGTGCCGCCGTTGTCGTGTAGCTTTTCTCCTCCTTTTGCACTTGTCTCCGGGCGCTTTTTTCTTGGATATAGTAGCAGGTTATAGGTGTTATTTATTACGGGAACTTTTAACTTGGCTACTACTATGTGAACTGACCTCTTGGTAAAATGAATTTTAACTGAGAAATTCGGCTTTAAAAATAATATATTAACTTTCTACAAGTATAAAAATGTTTTATTTAGCTATATATAAAGAGCATGCAATTACGTCGCGCCGTGTACAATACAGCATTCGACGACGCTAACAACTAACTTCTGGAATCCATTTGATCCCGTCAACGTTCAAACACGAATAAGAATAAAAAATATAAAAGAACCACACTCATGCATCCGAAAATTCAACAGACTCGCATGGACGCGCTTTAAAAATACACATATCCAGTTCGTAAATCCCGATTTACTTAACCAACGCCAAGGGAGAACGCAAGACGAAGAGAGAGAGAGAGAGAGAAAGAAAGAAAAAAACGAAGGAGAACTGAAAAAATGCCTTTTCAAAGCTCGAGACTTTAATCACGCAAATAAATCGCTCGTGTGCGCGCGCGCGCGCTCGTAAAAGAATCATCGACGTCTGCGCGAAATTCGAGTGCGCCCGCGATAAAAAAAAAGAAAGAAACCGAAGCGACGTACCGCCACCGCTGCTGTCGTTCATACACAGCAATATAGTGTACAACTCACCGTATGGAACCGTTATCCAAGTTCCCATCCCCCTCGATGCGAATCGTTCGCCATCATCATATAAACCCTATATATACTACCGCACAGATCAAAGAACGCCTTTAAATTTACTTCATTCGCATATATATATAAACAATGCTATACGCGCATATCTGTGTACTTTTTGTTTTTATACCTTCCAGCTCTATATAAAACGAGTTTTTTTTTCTCTTCCCTCTCGCGTATGCGTCTATCGCTTCCGAGCTTGACTTCAAGCTGTCGCTAAAGGACCGCGACAGTCAGTCTGCTGTCTCTGCTATGTTTCTGTATATGTATATATATACAACTTGCAATACGCGCATACCGCGCGTGTATACATAGTTGTCTCTCCAGACACGTCGTCGCGCGCTTATACCGGGAATCGCCTGGACTCACCCATCGTCTCTCTCTCTCTCTCTCTCTCTCTCTCTCTATCTCTCTCTCTCCCTCTGATGTTTCTCGATGAGTTGCCGTCGTCGTCGCTGCTGCTGCTGCATGTGCACGCGCAACTCGATGGGGGCCTGGCATATATGTATATATATATGTATGTATAGCAGACGAAGGGGACTGTATGTGTGTCTCCGGGGAGTCCGACGTTGTCGTTAATTTCAACGTGCTGGGAGAGCGACGATCGCGGGAGTAGCAATTTAAGAAGCTCCGCGCGGCTCATCTCTCCATTCTATCTCATATCTCATTTCTCTCGCGGCGGTCGCCACTGCCGCCGACGCCGCTGTTGCGCGCGCTTCTTCTTTCTACAGTGTCCCCGTATATACGCTTTCGCTTGGCAGAGAGTTAATCGCTCGCAGCGAAAAAAGTTTGGCGGGTGTATATATGTATATGTATGACCACGAGGTAGAAAGACACAGGCGTATAATTGTTCCGCTGTGTCTGTCTCCGTAGAGAGAGGGAGAGAGAGAGCTTTTAAGAGACAATTTAATGTTTCCAGGATGACCGATTCATTTTGGTGGTGCGTGTAGGAAGTTTTTTGGAGGTAAAGGTAGCCCCATTGTTTTCGTAGGAGGACTGGATTGTTTTTGTGTATTGGATGGAATCACAAATGTGGAAATGTTTACCTAATTATACTTTCATGTTTTTTTAGGATTATATCTCATTAATTACTGTACTAAAATCATTTACTGTAGTTCAAGTTTCTCGAAAAATAATGCCAACGAAATGATTTGTTAAAACTGAAGATTGTATTAGAATAATAAACCAAACAGCAATTTGGGTTAGAAAAAAAAAATAATTAATTCATACGAATTTATCGTCAATGAAATAATAACGAATGATTACCCACGAAGTAGAAACAATAATATAGAAGGAGACACACGTCATTATTATCTCTGAACCTAGTGTCCGAGCGTAACCTCACGTACTACCGAACGTGATGACAAACACATACAAACTCACACACACCGTCATCCTAACTTCCTTTTCCGAGGGTTAAAAACCTGAGGTGTAGGAGGAGAAAATCCGCAATGAGAAGTTGCAGTATATATGCGCCATGGTGTCGATATACTCTATCGACGTCGCTCGGTGATTCCGTAGCAATTAAAGGGGAAATTATGGAAGCGCTTCGGCCAGCGTCACGCCGTGTATTAAAACGGAGAAACGTCATAAACAACTATTAAACCTCGTAATGCGCGATATCCGCGATGTATAGTTTCGAGAGAGAGAGAGAGAGAGAGAGAGAGAGAGAGAGAGAGAAAGAGAGAGAGACTTTCGATCAGTGGTCTAATCTGATTGCCAAGGGAAATGTGCGAGTTTGGCAGTGCCGCATAAGTGCGAGAGACACGATGCCTTTTTGCGAGAGACTGATGAGGTAGTTAGCCGGTCAGAATGGATGGATTGCGATTGGCTGGTTGAGCTTGTAAGGATGCGAAGATTTGTTGATTTGGTTGACTAGTAGCCCTGGTGGAAATCCAAAATATTTTCTACCTATAGTAAATGACCATTTAAATTAGGAACTGGCTATAAAATGGCCATTTCGCTTATCTAATTTTTGGCCCCCGGTGAAACGCTTTTTCT
>JAYJLV010000002.1:346051-360071 GCA_036873485.1 Torymus texanus | reverse complement strand
CGTACGGCGTCTTTTGTTCCGAGATCTAGAGAGAGAGAGAGAGAGAGAGAGAGAGAGAGAGAGAGAGAGAGAGAGAGAGAGAGAGAGAGAGGAGTGTCATTGTAATCGATAGATTTTACGCCAGCCTTTAGCTCTCTTTACTGCCGCTCTTTCTTGGGTGGCATTGCCGCAGCGTGCGTGGGACGGATCATACATATATACGCACGCGGGCGTTTTTAATTGATCGTCCCAGCGTTCGATGAGATGTCCCTTCGTGTCGTTTCTTTATACCTTTTACACGTACCGCTGCGTGTATATAATGTACTTTTTAACAGCATCGCAACAACAATTTACGATAATTACGCGCTTTAGAGGAAATATCCAGGGAAGAAAACATATATATACGAAAGGAGATCATTCGATCGTGTGTTGTATGATATATATATATATATATATATATATATATATATACACACACACACACACACACACACGCCTGGCCATAAGCGAATCTCCAATAATTCTCATAAATTCCTGCGGGTCCGTACTCGCGCAAAGTTTATCGCGACGCATAGGCGGCTCTAAAAGCCCCGTCGACGACGCTCTATAGCGGACTTTATCCGATGCAATAGGGGGGAAAAAGGAGTAGCAAGGTAGGTAGGTAGACGCGTGCGGTCCCGCCCATCCGCAACAGCCGCAGCAGGAGCTAACGCACCGATAAACCTCCATCCTGTCATAAAGCACGCGTACAGGCTCTCTTTCTCGCGCATGCACATATATACACGCGTATAGGTGTATATATATATATATATATACACACACACACACACACACACACACACACACAGTACGATATCACATTGGCGATCTTTCGAGTCTCGCGTAGTACCCGCGTGTGTGTGTGTGTGTGTGTGTATATATATATATATATATGTATATATATATATATATAGATACGCCACCCCCGCCGTGAAAAAGGAAGGCAGAGCCCGCGAAATTCCTCGCGCGTGCGACCGAGTAACAGTGCTCCTTCTCTTCTCATGTGTATACAACGTGTACAGTTTCCCGTGCGGCTGCTGCTGCTGCTGCTACTTGCGGAATATACGCGGATGCAGAGGAGAAGAAGGAGGAGGAGGAGGAGTAAGGCCAAAGGTATGGAGCAGACTGCGCGGGCGCATTATCGATGTCGTGATGCGGCGTATGCAAAGCAGCGCGCACGCGCGCGCGACTGTTATACATCGGTCCGTTATCCCGATCGATCGTCCGTCGGTCATCCGCGCTCGCTCGCTCGCGGTCTGCATTTAATGCCCCGCTGCTGCTACCCGTTACCCAGTTATGCGCGCGCTCGCGGAGATCATATTACCGAGCGACGACACAAAGACGACGCGAGCTGCTCGACCGTGCGATCTCTCTCTCTCCCCCCCTCTCTCTCTCTCTCTCTCTCTGCCCAAGGAGAGTTTCCCTATTTAGTCGTGGGTGAAGAAGGATAAAGCGGAGAGAAAATGGGCGAGAATGATGAGATTGGCTTGGTAGAGCTGGAAGGCTCGGTCAATGGTGGACGATACTAATCGAGAACTATTTATTTGGCGTGAAAAGTGGGATACTTTCCTGCTTTACATGCGGATTTAATGGAAAAAATGTATTTGTTTAATGGGCGATTTATATACTAATGTTTATATTCGTTATAAATAGTTGCTGTTTATAATACGTTAGTCTGATATTGCTATACTTGACACGTCCATAAGGAGAGCGGGATGCTTGAACAAGATTGATTTTGCGGAACATAAATTTAAATAAATTTATCGAGGCGAGACTGGAAAAGCCTTCTAGGGACTTTTCGACAGTCTACAGCTTGACAGACAGTTTAATTAATAATTAAATTCGGCATCTGCGGCATGAATTAAAATTCATAATAATACTGCTACTAGCAGCACGAAGAAGCTTATTCATTACGCGCATATATACGAGTGTGTGTGTGTGTGTGTGTGTGTGTGTGTGTGTGTGTGTGTGTGTGTGTGTGTGTGTGTGTGTGTGTGTGTGTATATATATATATATATATATGTATGTATGTATGTATGTATATGTATACGTATAAACAGCTGTTATAAAAGCGTTGCTATATATTGTATAAGAAAATCGTGACGATAGTATTTTTATAATACACACTCGACTGTAAAAACGAATCAGCCTGGGTTCATTAAAATCACGGCAAGGCGAAACTGTAACAATACATGAAAAAGTATATATATGTATTATATAGCGATAAGAGGGTGAGAGTCGACGACAGATTGATTTATTTGAAAAACAGATTCGTGGACATAATTTTGAAACTTTTACTTCTTAATTACAAAAAAAAAATGAGCCGAAATATTTATCGTTTGGCTTTTACGTTCGACCTGCAACAATCGTCGCCATTAAACTTTTTGCCCTATAACCACAGCCGGACCAATTAAATGCGAGAAATGCACTCACCGGTTATTCAATTGAGACACTTACACCGCCGTGCGCAATTCCTTTCACTCTTTCGCAGCATAGAATTTCAAGAGCCAAAAAAAAAACGAAGTCACTATGCACGTGTACACGTATCTTCGTTATTCCATTGGATGAAACAATATAATGCTCGAGAAAGAGAAGGAGAGTGCGCAAAGCTAACAACGCATCATTGTCTTTTAAAAGGGAGCATAAAGAGCTCGCATAGAGTTTTAAAAAGAGGCTGTAAAAAGCGCAATATTCTCTCTCTCTCTCTCTCTTTCTCTTTCCTCGAGTAGCGATTGTTGCGCAGACGGAGAAGCGCCAGAATAATTCGCAAAGAAGAAGAAGGAGGAGGAGGAGGAGGAGGAGGCGAAAGCGATCGGTGCACGCGCGCGCGCGTCTGATTGGCAGGCGGCGAGTACAGAAGCCGCGCGCGAAAAGCTACACCGAAATTTTTATTGCCCGGCTCCTGTGGCCCCGGGCGCATACGGCATACACGTGAATTCCCCAGCACTGACCCACATGATGCCTTTGCAAACGTGTTATCTGCCCGCTTGCGCGCGCGCGCTCACTGACTCTCTGTGTTTCTTTTTTTTCTCTCTCTCTCTCTCTCCCCCTGTTTTTCTCTCTTTCGAGTGCGCGAAATGTTCTTTTTCTCTCGGCTCGACGCCCGCGCGTTTGTCCTTACTTTCTATTGTTTACCGTTACCCTTTAGCATGACACGATACCACGAGCGTATTATTCGGGGCTTTTGCTCTGTGCTTGTCGCCTGGTGAATTCTCAGGTTTCACGAAAAGTGCAGAGATATTTGGAATATATATATATATATATATATACACACACACACACACACGCATGAAAAGAGGCTTGAAAAGTGTGGGAAGTCTTGACTGTTTATTTGGTATATTTAATTGTAGCAGGTTATAACAAAAGTTGCTATACAATTACAACTGTGGATTGATTTTAGCAATTAATTAACCACGCTTAAAGTAAGTTTACAAAATTTATCAATAGCTATAGAGTAAATGCTACAGGTTTTGTCTGCCCCTTTAAGCAGCGAATATGAAACAATTTCAGCATGCTTCATTTTAAATGAATAAAGAAGAATAAAATCTAACCCATACAATTAATATTTTAGTAGTATTTACTCTATAGCTATTATTAAATTTTGTAAACTTACTTTAAATAATAAATCAGTATTTTAAGAATATCAATAAAATAATTTTTTATCAATGGGAACATATAGTTAAAGATTTAAAAATTACAAACCTTTCATATTTTGTATAACAGCTTTAAAATTATGCCTTTCACGATAATGTTTTCATATATAATTCAGAATATCTTGTTTATTGAGTGACTCCTCGCACTCGAATACCTTGTAACTCCCCACAGGATAGTATCAGATTTAAAGAAGAAGCTCCTACGTCATATCTTTCACATTGCAGCGAATGCTGGCTTCTTTATTTTCAAATATCATAAAGCCACGAAAAAAATGATACGACCATCGAATTTACGATATCATCTTGCTGAGAGAAGATATTTTCTTAATTCAATATTACAATTATTCAGTGCGTTTAAAAGAAAATAAAGAAGCACGCGCCAGAAGCTTCTTCACGCGCGCACGCGCAGGAGTGAACTTTAAATAAATTAACCCATAACGCGACGAGGAATATAATAACTTTTTATCTCGTTAAATATATCGTAAATAAAATCGTAAAACCACGATTTCACGCGGCCGCGCGTATATACATATAATGTATACTCTCAGGCGCGTAAAACTTTCTCCTTAACGATTCTTGAAGAGCCTCTGCGCGCGTTAATATCGTAAAGAGCCACCTCAAAAGTGCTCTCGCTCATACAACGCGCTTATAGTATATAGAAAAAAGAAAAAGAAGAGAGAAATCAGCGTTAGACGAATCCTCAGGGGCAGCATGAGCTATATACTCCTTCTCTCCTCCAAGTGGGTCCTCATCGCGACATCGCGAGGGAATTCGGCCGTCGTTTTCATCCTGGAGTACCTTGAGCGCTCTCGCGTATACACATCAGAAATATACTTGTAGGTGGGTCAAGCAGCAACAGTAGGTAGTAGTAGTGAGTCATTGCCATCTGTGTGTGCTCTCGTTCGCCGCTGGCGCCGACCTTACGCAACAACTCGTATATATATATATACACGCGTGAAAGACACGCAGGGACGCTATGTAGCACCCTTACGCGACGACGATGCTATACTCTTCTATCTGTATCCCATTTTGTCAAAAGCGCGTGAGTGGGAACGAGAATCGACGTCGTTGATTTGCCAATTCCCCCGTGGTTTTTATTGCGATTTTATGGATCCGAGTGTAGAGCGCTAATCGGAGCTAATTTTAGATTGAATGTATAACGTCGCGAGGGAAATTTTTCTGAAGTGTCATGGGGTCAGTGTATTTATAGAGGTATATAATAGAAATGTTTGTTTATTGGGAAAGGTTGATTTGTATGATGAATGAATAAGGAGGATTGAGGATGGATGTAAATATTATGCAACGTTTTGTAGGGATAAATGTATAAGTGGATGAAATGTCTGGAACGCGTCACTTGGAACGACGCAAATCGGAATATCACGCTGCTTGAAACATATCAGTATGGCGCGTGACATACTCGTAGGCGGACGTAACTGACACGCGACGCCCCGGCGATTGTGCACTTTCGACGATTTTCGCGCGCTGATTTTTCGGGGCTCGCGCAGACGAGAAAAAAAAAAGAAGGCGTGTAATAAAATGTTCGCGAGAGAAGTAAAGAAAGTGTTTCCTCGAAAAAATAAGGAATTGACGGGCGGTTGGCGCCGCTTAATTGTGCAAAGATATACATACGCATGCGCGCGGGGATTTGCACAACGTTTCGAGTTTTATTGTTCTTTTGTTTCGCGGGGTCCTGTTCCTAAAAGTACGTCGAGCCTTTTTTATCGATAAAAAAACATTTGTGTGTATATATATAAAACACGAATGTGTTTCGTTTTTTTTATTCGTTAAGCCTATAAAAATGAAAATGGTTAGAAAGCATAAATTTATACGATCATTTATGGATTAAGTACATTTGTAAATACACATTCACACTTATATATATATAAAATGAAATTTTGGAGCTTTGTCACAGGCGATATAATTTTTTAAAAAGTTTTATTACCGAGACACTTTTACTGCTTCGCCAAATTCGAATGGTTATGTATAAACTTTTTCAGTTTGAACTTATTAATTAAATATAAAAATATTTTATTACAAGAGAAATTGTAATAAAATATTTTTTGTATTAGGGGATTACTAAATAAATTTAATTTCACAAGTATTTTTTTGCCGCAAAAATATCAAAAGATATTCCGAATGCAGAAGTAAATAAAAAGTGTTATTCTGTAATTTAATAAAGTATATTTGAAAAATTATGATCGCTAAGCTTATTATGATTTACTTTTCGTTCGATTATATCTTTCATACAAAACATTCTAAGAAATAACTATTTGAAGAACTTCAAAATGTCTCACTAATAAGATACAGATATCTTAAAGTACATGAAGTTTTATTATATACATTTTATGCGTATTATTGTATGTAAGTCGGGATTAATAAAGTAAAAATTTCGAAATAAAATTTTGATTGTCTTTACACAGCGCGTAAAAAGATAACTCCTGCACTTATTCCGGGAACATTTTCCTTTTAACATTAATAGCGACTTCATTTTTTACGATTAGTCTCCGTTTACTGAGCCGCTTATTCATTCGCCCATATCTTTCTTTAACTTCGCTTTTACGGTTCCACACGCGCACACGCGACCGACTGATGATCTTGTGAAAAAATCTCGCTTCACATATATACACACATACATACACACAAAAGTCATCGTCGCGTGTCCCTCGTCTCCTTTTTTTTCTTTTATTCGGCTTAATTCGCCAGTGCATATAAACGTCTCTGTCTCACCCGAAAAAACTGCGCTCTCGTGTTTTAGAGCTGATTTTAAATATATAAGATAGAGAGGGCGAGTCGAGAAAGACGGAGAAAACAAAGAAACACGTAACGCCGGCTAACAAAAGGCTCATGGACAGAGGTGAACAGCACACCAGCGAGATGAGGACAGACGCATTATCTTCGGTGTAGAGAGAGAGAGAGAGAGAGCCGAGCAAAAGTGAGAGTATATACGAGAAGTGGATAGGTGTACGGGGAAAATACACCGTAATAGCCGATAATGAGGTTAAGTCCGCGAGGTAATAGCGGCCGATCCCATCTCTTAACGTCCGGTCATTTATTTACGCTGTCGCTCGAGCCTCAAATTTTACCTTTTCATTATGCACCAATTGGAGAATCAAACTGCAATCGCTACAGGTCGGCTTCAAGTATAATACATTTAAATCACTCGTGATATTATACTCGTACTATGGTTTTATCGTCTGATTAACTTGGTTCATCGATACTTGTCTACACTGAATTTTATAGTTTTCTTAGTACCTAAAAGAATGTGAATTTAGCTTAATTAAAATGAAAAGAATTCGATTAACTAATTTTATCATCTTACTGGATAAGCTTTCCGTAAATGGTTTCGTTTATATATAAACTTAAAAACTCTTCTTTTGAAGAGCCGCGGTTAAAATATTTTTACGAGCAATTACTTAAATAGACACTTATTTCAAGTGCGTTTAAAAATGGTTTAATGACTGCTAATGTAACTTCCGTAATAACTTTGCAGAAGAGTAAAACTCTTATCTTAATTATTAAAAGAACGTTCAATTTAAAAGAGTAAAAAAATAAGTTTTCCATGATTTAATTAAAAATCACTGTAATAAAAAGTAACGTTTTTTAAATCCATATATTCGTATATTTGTTTACTCTAATTCCATCATTCGAAACTAGAATAAACCCCGCACCTCTCAATTACATAAATTAACCACAATTTGTTTATAATTCTCCTCAAAAACTATTCAAGGAATCGCGCCATCCGCATGAGTTTCACGAAATAATTCTTGCACTTCAGTCCAGGCATCTCGCCCATCTTTACGATACATGCTTGCCGCTCAGCATTGTCGGAAATTACCTTTAAGCTTCGTTTCGACAATGAAAGTTTCACAATAATGATAATAATAATAGGCCCCCTCTCGCGCCTAGAAATCAATTTGCCGCTCGCGCGTGCGCGCGCATCTCTCGAATGGCACGTGCGTTGTTTTTGCCAGGCTGGAAATTTATTGCGCAATGCCCAACACTTAAAGCTCCTTCTAACGAGGAGGTTTCACGTCGAAAGGGGCGGTAGTACCAGTCGGCTTTTTAAGACCATGTACACGCGTATACGTATAGCTGACGCTCCTATGTGCATGCGCATACGCTTCTACCGTAACGAGGGAAAAGCCCAGGAGGCGCCGCGCGAAAATTGAAAAACGATAAAATATCTGGTGCTATTTTTTCGACCGCTGTTAATTACCACCGACGATTTCTTTATGAACTTGAGAGAGGGGAGAAAGAAAGAATGAGAAAGAGAGAGAGAGAGTCGTAGTTTCTTATGCAAATTTTACTGCCCGAGTTTTAGTGCCCCTCGTGCCGCAAGACTTGGAAAAATGCTTAGTTTGAGTGCGCGCTGATACACCGCGAAATTATCGTTATTAAATCTATGAGGACGGGCATTACGGGATATTTTTTGATTGATAAAGCGCACGTGCGAGTGCACGGTTGTTAAGATTATATAACGCGCGTTCCATAAAAACATACTTAACCTTAAAATGTTTTCGGATTATTTTTCTTTTTTTCGTATATTATATGCGCACCTGTGTTAAAATAATTTTCTTTTTAGCCGACCTTATCACAGATTTTATTAAAATAACTAAAAACCACGAAGAAAGCTTTCAATTATAAAATATTACATTGAGCGATGTAAATAACAAGAGTCCATACGAGAAACATTAATCAACGTTATTCAGATTAATTTATGCTGATAGTATGTGTAGTTGTCAGTTTCCAATGTAAATTACAACATCTTTATTCAGAAACTCGCGAGATGTGAATGCGCGCACGCGACATACTCGTTGCACGTCGCTGCCCGCATTTACACGCACTTCAGAGATTTAAAATCACTCACGCACACTGCGTTTGTCACGCCATCACTATACCACCACCACCACCACCACCGGCATAGCGGCCGTTTCGACTACTGCCATAACAATAAAATAAACGAGGTTGGAACATTTGCACCAATCACTATTATTTGATAATTATATATGGGTGCGTTTAAAATTTATTTAGTTGTTATTACCGCTCTTCGTTATAGAAACGCCGATGGTAAAAAAGTAACTCTAATTACTACGTAGCTTAAAGTTTGTTTTTTATTGCTATTTTGTTCTAAATTGTATCATTTTATTTCACATTCTGTTATTTAACTCCAATCTTTTCCATTAAAAGTCATTTCGTAAAACTTCCAGTATAGTTTCGAAACGTTTTACTATATATTCCTTTTGTAAATCAGTCATTAACCAACATAATAACTTTTACCAAACATTATTTCTCTACACCTCTTACATCGCAAGATTTACAAGGTTTGTTTTACATTTGAAATAAACCACTTACGACGACGTTCAATCCATAACCTCGGCTAAATGCTCTCCCCCTTCAACCGCGTCTCTTCACCCCGAAGCCTTCCTTAACTCTTTGAGCCCAGCGGCAGCCCCCCAATTATCATCACCTCAGCCACTAAAAAGTCTCTCGACAAAGCGGCCCACCTGGTAAAAAGCCCGCACGCGAACAATGATATTCCGTAGGAACCACTACGACGGTTAGTGTGCGCTCTTTCCGACGAAGGCAAAAAAAAAAAACAACAACGTACTGTGCGGGAGAGAGCAAGCATCACAAGCATGCGAAAGAGAGAAGGAGACGAAAGAAGGGGAGAGAAGAGGCCTCAGGGGGTTGTCTCTCTTTCTCTCCTGCTCGCGCCAAGGAAGATCGTAAATCTTGTCCTAACGCTCGCTTTATTACTCGTAATCAAGCGGCCATGAATTCTGATGAAATCACCTACGAGAGACTCGCGCGCACGCGCGCCTTCTACTTATCCGCCCTTCGCACGCTTAGCGTGTGTGTGTGTGTGTATATATATCTGAGCTACATATATACATATATACAGCAGCTCCGTGTGCATGCGTGCACCTCCAACAGCGAAGCGAGCCAGATTCGCCGGCTACTGCGAACGAAGCGTGTGGAATTTCGGGGCCGCTTTCTTCTCTCTCTCTCTCTTTTACGTTTCTCTCTTTGTGCGTGCGCAAGAGAGAGAGAGAGAGAGAGAGAGAACGAGAGCCGATGATTTATATTCGGCTGACGCGCGATACGCGAGCGAATCACTGATATTTTCCGCGCGCATGCGGTCCAGCAGTGCCAGAGTCGCGTGAGCTTTATTATTTCTCGGTTTTCATTATCACATCGCGTCATCGCTGCTCGGGTGTTAATTTTAATGCCGAGTAAGAGAAAGAGAGAACGAGAGAGAGAGAGAGAGAGACCTGTACTCTCGTTATGTGCGTATATACTGTTATTTCGCGCTTTAATTTACGAATCTTACTTTCAAATTGTTTTTCTCTCTTTTTCGCCAATCAAATTACAGTGAATTATAGGGGAGTACATTTCGCACTCCGGAGTGTAACTGTTAACGTAACAATGTATCCTGTTCTTATTAGTAAAAATTATTATGAACTTTTTTAAGCGAGAGCAAATCCTTTGCGTGTATTATTAAGCTGCTTTTGATACGTATTTCTCGAGAAAAAGATTTAATCTCGCTGGTTACCATTTGATAGAATCAAATTATTTCTAAATAATCGATAACAAGGTATCCCTTATACTAATAAAAATGAATTTTTGTTTCAGGTACGCATTACAGCTGTTGTAATAGTGCCAAAGAGTGTAAACATATTCAAAGATTGGGTAATGTTCTACAAAATTATTTATACTATTTTCTGAATCACACAAAATTGCTTTCTTTATTCGAATTTCCCAAACGATTCGGCTGCAAAGCGCATCGTACTTCCTCAATATATAGAATCACAACAAACAAACCCATAATATCCATAAAGTATAACTTCTAATATTAACAATAAAATACCAAACAGTTCTATGAAAAACTGAAAGCCAAAGTAACATGTCAAAAAGTCCCGCGCTATGTTTTTTTTTTTCCACCGCATATAACATCTGTTTTTCACCGAGCGACACGTAAAACTATAGTAGAGGAATAGAGCGGTTGTACACTCGTGCACCGCGCGGGGTGCATCGAACGAAAATTACAAAGTAACGTGCGCGCACGCGCACAGCTTGTGCACAACTCTTAAAGCGCTTAATGGTTTACATGTAATGAGAGTCGCGCGTGTGCGCGAGCAACTTGGCGGTGTGATTGATCGTAAAAATAGTAATGACCATCGGTAGGAGGAGCATCTTTCGCGCGTGCGCGTTGCAGCGTAAAAAGGGGGAAGTCCACCTCCTCCTTCTTCTTCTTCTTATTCTTCTTCGTCGGCGTGCGAGTGAATTAATAAAATTCGAGTCGTAAAATATATGAACAATGGCAATAAAAAAATTGAGTACGAGAAACGGCAATGAAAGTGAGCCCTCGTAAATAAACGGTGAGGTGCAACGACGTTCGGTAGCAGCAACGACTTCGTTTTTTGTATGGATATATTCTCCCGTTGAGCGAGTGCAGCACGCGTCTGTACGATTTCGAAAGTTTATGAAATTTTATGAGATACGATTGATCGAAAATTCATGGGAGTACGCGTGTGTATATATATATGCGCGCTCTGGAATTTTATGAAAATTAATTGCACGACACTTGCTCGCTCCGTGCACGGCACGATATAATGTTTTATTGATACGTTGACAGTTGCAAGCATTGTCGATTTTCGCGTATATATACCAGATATTATATATATATGTTCGTATATGTACGGGCCAACAAATGATTTTTCGAAGTCGCGACAACTGCACCACATACATACATGAAGTTGCTGATTTGTACTTACGCGTGTCGTTGTTATATTATACTTGCGGTACTTCTGATTGAACATCGGGAATCTTTAAAGTTGCCGCGCGGCAGGACAAGAGGCTCGGTTATATTCGCCATTACTCAAATGAAATCATTTGTATTCTGCTAACCCGAGGGTATCTATATAATATGTGAAGGTGGTATAATAAGAGCAGAGAACACATGAGGTTCGCGCAACGCTCGCTTTGCGGATCTTTGTAACGCGCGCGCAGGGGATTTACAAGGATTTTCGTGTGATGAAATATCTAATTGCTAATTGATCGGTTAATCAATGCGGTAATAAAAAGTAATGGCAATTAGTGTAATAAGTGTGGCAGCGGCAGCTTTTTATGTCGATCAAATTTGTATAGTTTTCTTCGATAATTAAAATTTTATCTATTCGAAATATATTGCTTTTTCTAAATGACTTATATAAATTAAAATACATATTTCATTGGTATAATACTGAAATATCGACGGTATTTCATTCGTTGACTTGGGATATACATATAAATTAAATTTTTCCACATTACATACCACATATCTTCAACCCAAATATATATTAGTAATGTTTTGCAACATTACACCCAAACCCATATAATTTTTATTTCTACGTAACTATATAGATCTATAACCTCCTACAACTATACCAACCGTGCAAAAAAACTTTCATCGCCACCTCCACCACCTCCTCGTTCTCATTCCGCCCTTCTCTCGCACGTTACACACAACCATAACGCTCGAACCAGCTCTCACTCGGAACATTTTCGGAGGATCCGTGCGCGTCTCCCGAGAGATCTTGCACTCGACACAAAAAAAAAAGAAAAAGAAAAAGAAAACCAACGGTAGAAGGTGAACGAGCGTTCTATCTATACACGTCCGATTAGGTACATATACGCGTAGTATATATATGCGTTCAACAGGTCGCTGTCGTCTCTCATTCTCTCGCACACGCATATAAGCGCGCGAAAAGGGGAGTAGGGGGCGGTTCCTTTGAAGTGCGCATGTTCGCGTGCTTTTTATCAGTAGGTGTATACATTGAACTATTAAGCGGGTAGTTATACGCGTTTGCGCAATTGAACTGACCAATCGGCTTATACCATGCGCGTGCATATGTACACGCGAGAAAGGGAAGGGGGAGTCTCACTTGATCTCGCGTATTCGGTATCTGGAGCACGGGCGAAGGTCGGTCTCGCGCACACGGCGACAAACTAATTAAAATTTATCTTCGTCGCGTGTGTGTAGACGACGACGACGCTAGTAACCTCATCTAACCTTATTCGAGGAGGAGGCGATGCTTCGTGCGTAGTACGCGATGTTTATATGCGTGTGTAGAGAGAGAGAGAGGGACGATTGAATAAATCTAGCGGCGCCGAACGACGCCTGGTTCTTTAACTTTGGTGTTCATTTGCTACAATTAGCAAACGGTGAGTGAGTGAGAGAGAGAGAGAGAGAGGCGATGGTGCATGTCTGTTTTTGCGTTGTAGAACTTGTGAGCGTACGGTTTGGTGTTGTATATAGCTGCGACATGGTATTTTTCTCGCGCCGCGTCGTTTCATACGTCTGAACGAAGAGTAACGGGTAGAGTGAGAGACTAGCCGCTTGATTCGAGATATTTTTTTTTTTTTCTTTCTCGGTCGACGACGGTGTATCTGCAGTGGGTTATTTTTAGCACGGACGATTGATGCTTTTTATATATATGTCGATAAATAAATTTATAAAATTGTTGCGACAGATGGATGTGTGCGTCTGTGTGGTTCTATTTTGCAACCGTGACGAAATTAACTCTTTTAGCAGAAATTGCCGTCTCTCTCTCTCTCTTTCTCTCTCTTGAGTGAGTCAATTACGATGGCTGTTGCGAAATTTATTGTTTACAAGGTTCAATGTAAATGTTTGGTATTAAATTTTAACGAAAATTTAAGTTTGTTACTTATTTATGATGAGTAAAAACATGTTATTGTAAAAAATGAATAATTTCGAATAATTATCCACAAAATTAGACTCTATGCGTAAAAACAAAGAAAAAAAAAATGAAAGTAACGAAATCACTTGAAACGACGACGAGAACATCGCTCGAAGTAATCGTCGATTATACGATGGGTTAACCGAACATACGCGGCTACTACATTTTCTCTGCCTTGTATAGTCATTTCTTTCTCTCTTCCAACACCTACAATTACTTTCCTTAAAGTGCCTCGAAAGAAGGGTCCCTTCCCCCCACCCCTGACTGACCGACACAAAAGTTCCAAGAACCAAGTGTTTTCCTAAGATTCACTCGGCGCTGCGAGATATATATATACGCTGCGTAATTGTGACCTGTCAGACGCTCGAGACGTTGACGAGTCATCGGCGCTGCCGTGAACGCTCGAGACAGTTTTCCGCGCCGCGTCGGCGGCAGCGACGACAACGTTTACACGCCCCCTTATACTATACATATACTCTTTGAATCTTTCTCTTTCTCTCTGCGCGCTCCCGTGGTACGCAGCAGCTCTGTTATATATATATATATATATATATATGTGTGTGTGTGTGTGTATGTATACACACACGCGCGACGCGGGTGAGATGAAAG
>JAYJLV010000002.1:330235-345951 GCA_036873485.1 Torymus texanus | reverse complement strand
GTACACATCAGCTCTTTTATATATATATATATGTATATATATGTGTGTGTGTGTGTGTGTGTGTGTGTGTGTGTGTGTGTGTGTGCAATAATAGGAGTTAAGTTTCTATGGAATTTGTGCGATTGATTTTGATGAGTGTCAAGTATGACCATGTGTATTCGGAATTAAAATAAAAATAATAATAATTTGCGAATATATATAAATGATGATTATATGGTAAATTTATTATTTTTACTTATAGGAATGACGATTGCAGTTTTTTGGTGTACGTATACGACGACACGTTATACATATATGAAAATGCAATGTTGCACGGAATGATAGTTTTTATATGCAGCATAATCGGCCAAATGAATTTATATAACCCTCGGTAATGACTACATTATCAATTATTTTCCAGGTACCTATACACCCCGAACGTATATAAAAATACCTCACTTATGAATAAACATATAATTTCCTAAAGACCCTCATAACCATTGCAGCGACCTTTATAACAAGCCTCCCAAATGATATTATTCCCGGTATATATCCACTATACCATACCGCTAACGATTTCACTTTAATTAAATAGCCCCATTACGCCGCGCGTAACAACAAAAACCAGGCGCGCGCGCCTCGAAATATATATACACACTCGATGCACATCTCCTTCTATTATTCGCGCGTATATTGCTTCTCTTCGATCTTCTCTCGCCGCGAGACGACAAGAAAAAAAAAACAGCCATTCGCTATAAGCTGACGCACGGCGATCATCAGAGCTATACGTTGCGACCTATTAGAGATGCGTCACGGCGCGCGAATATCGGGGCCCGCGCGCAGTCGTCGTCAGGACGTGCGGGAGGATTCAACTCACGTCGCATCGTTCCTCGTTGGCGCGTGTATATATATATATATATATATATATATAATACTGCTACCGCTGGGTTCACTCGCGGCGCCAATTCCAACGTTAATGGGTTAATATCGAGAGGGCGGGCGAGAATATCGCCATGCAGTTGGCGTCGTCGTCTTCGCTCGTTTTTTTTTTCCTTATTATTAATCAATACGTAACGCGCGCGCGGGGATGGCCGAGGTCGCGACGATGGATATATAAATGCTTATGGGCGATTTGTCGCCTTAATGAGGGAGAGAGTGAGTTCGTTCGTTCTTTCTTTTTTTTCTCTCTCTCTCTTGCTCTCTTCGCATACTTACTTACGCCGGGTCCCGTCGATTATATTTCACCTGCTCTAAAGAGCCGCAATTTCGTCGCGGTGAAAATTATTATTGATGCGCCGCCAAGTGCGTATAAGATTGTGCGTGTGTATATGCTCGCAGTATGATGTGCTTCGAGTATCGCGGCTCGTTATTAACGAATTCGTGATTATTTCTATGATCGAACGACGTGAGGAAGAGAGAAAGAGAGATGAAAACGAGGCTAAATATCCTTAAATGAGCTGTTCACTGCGTGGCGACGTTATCGCTTTGCGCGTGCGCGTGCGCATACGTGCGTACATTTTTCAGGGTATACCTGTTTATAAAACTCTCTTCATCGTTTGAGAAGCTATATCTTTTACCCTCATTACGATGTCGTTATTGATACGAGACGATATTGCGCGATGACGATTTTTTTTTTTGTAGCAATCGCCGAAGGAGAACCAGATTTCACGTGTGTGCGCACGACAATAGGCGAGTGGAGTAATTGAAGGGTGTGTTTGACCGATAAATCACTGAGGTTTAATGAAACCCTAATTGCTCTTATCTGCTTATATATAATTTATTTCATTCATTATAACTTACGTGAGTCTTATATATGAAGACTAATTTTTTGAAACGCTTTCTCTCAAAATATTAATACGATAATAAAGTGGACTTGTATTTAAATAAGAAAATTCATAATTTTATTACAGATACTCAAATTTTGAAAGACTCGATAACAAATCATTTATAAAACAAAAAATTTATTATGTAATTGTTCAATAATAGAGCCAGTTCAGATTTACCCTTCACTAACATCGAAACCTCGCGAATATATCGCAATTCTCCCTTATGAAAAAATTCCCCCGCGTTCGCAGCTTAATTAAAAAACCACAATGTACCAATCGCAGCTCACTCGTACCGGCACATACGACAGAGGTCGCATATCGATAATAACAGCCTTGCAGTCGCGACCCCTACGTTCATTGACTGTCCCCGCGCTGCTCATCACAATTTCACATACACCCGCACACACGCGTACTTCTATAGGATTAGCGGGAGCGCGCAATGAAATACACACACATATACACATACAGTAACATCAAGGTGTCCCCCGGTTGATCACGTATAATCCTGTGTGCTAGCATATATACACGAGTATAGGAGTCACGTCGCCGGAACCGCCGCGGAAGCGTCGTGACTCGCCAATCCGCGCCGACGCCGCACGTGCCAATGGCGCGCGTGTGTGTGTTTCAATTTTCAGCCATCATACACGCGTGTGTGTGTGTGTGTGTGTGTGTGTATATATAGCTGCTGTTGCTGCAAGCGGCAACGGCGGCATGAATAACGGTGCATTCGACGGAAAGATATTTCAACGGGCCGCTGGATTATAGAAGAAGCGCGTGTGTGTTATAGGTGATGTGACGGATATTTCCATGATATCGGGTGATACCCAGAATGTGAAGTGTGGGAGATATTTATTACTGGCGTGTCATTTGTCTCGAAGGAGAGGCTGGGTTGGAGAAGCGAGAGAAAAGCGCAGGGTAAAGTGTGTTTCCGGTTGACGTAGTTAGCGATTAATCAAGCTGATTGTAGGACATTCGAGTGTGGTTAGAAATGTTGTGACTGACTTTTGTTGACGCTATACCAAAATGCATTCTTATACTTTACACGATAATACTATTTATGTTTTTAGTTTATTTCCCCATTTGTTACCGCTACCAAGATGCATTTTTAGTTTAGACTACACTGCAGTGCTATTTGTATATGTTTTAGAGTTATTTTTTTTAAGTACATGGGAAAAAATTCCCATGTTTTCTAGTAATTTGGAAATATTAACCAAAAATACAAATTTTTCCATTGAAACATAGTAACAATTACTAGAATAAAACAGTAAAAATTACTATATTTTTATGGGAAAAATTTGTATTTATGGTTGATATTGCCAGATTACTAGAAAACATGGGAATTTTCCCCCACATTTATCTATCAGTACAATACCCACACTTTTAATACTTAATTCCGCACTTTATCCAAACTTTTACTTTTACCACCTCGGCAACTCCTCTATAACCGGAGAAAGCCACACAGCATTTTAAAATAAATCCCGACACTGCACCAACTCACGAGCTTTATCACCGAATTGTATCAACCTCACGCGTATAACCATTGACTTTTCTCTTTCACCTCTCGTGAAATAAATTTTCTCTCTGGAAATCCGCGTGTCTCCACGTTGACGAAAATCCTCTCTGCTACGCCGTCAATGTAAATCACCGACGACATATCACCCGCGGCCGCGTGTTTCAATCAAAGTCACTCAACTCCAGCAGATTCTTAACGCGCGCTCGCAATGTACAAAGGTGTCGATCGCTTTCGACAACGCGCCAATTGTATATATATATATACGTGAATCACACGAGCGCGTGGAAAGCTTAAACACATAATAACATACGTGTATATATATATATATATATACACGCGTATTCACTTTCGCGAGAGTTTCGCTAATTCTCGCGTCGTGTGGCTATACAAAATCACGACATATATGTATATATATACATACGCGCAGACGAAAAAAAAAAACGTGGGAAAATGATCACGAAACCAACGAGCAACTGTTGATCGCGATGACCCGCTGTGGCGGGTGGTCAAGGAAAAAGGGAAAAGTAATCTCGCTCTCGCACTCATGTGTACATACATACGTACGTACGTATACGCGTCGCACTTTCGTCTCGTTGTCGGCCTTTATGGGTCTCGCAGTATATATACGTGTACGCGCCCCGATAGGATCTCTCACCACGATCGGCTAATACGTGTGTCTCTCTCTCTCACTCGCTTGAGTCGCGTGGCCTCGCTCGATTGATGGATTTCTCTCGCACGAGAGACGTGCACGCGCGAATGTATACCAAGCTGTACCAGAGAACTTCTGCACCACGTTGTGCAATGACGCGATGAGCAGCAGTAACAGCAGCGTGCGATCGTAATGGCCATCTTCGATTAATTGCAAGAGCAGAGAGACTTGCTCGTCTGAGCACACGCTTCTTTGTTTATTTATGGATTCTTAGAGCCACATGCGACAGATAACGTGTGTGAGAGGTACGAGATACTGGATTTAGGAAGAGTCAGGTTGCGGTTAAGAGATGAGAAAGAGAGAGAGAGAGTAGCTTCTTCTTCTTCGGTATATGCTCAAACGGCGTCGGGTGAACATGTGTAAACATACACTGGTGTACTGTGTGTGAGAGCGAGACGCAAGGAGAGTTATTTATGCGGTCTAAATTTCTACGAGTACTAATTTTATAATTGCTGATCGATCGCGGGTCGCCGCGATACTTTGAATTTATTGCTTCATTAAAAATGGTATTTTACGACGAGATAAGGGTTAATTTACCTATATTATTGCAATCAAACGGCATACTTGCTTTAATTTATTGTATACTCTGAAAAATGAAAATGTAATTTAGATATTATAAATGTTATTTATATAAAGATCACAGTTATTACTCTATTGTACTAATCATAATGTATATATCAGAGTAATAACTTTTGCTATATAAAGAACTTTATGTTAATCAAATAAATTTTAAAAATATCGATCGATAAGTACCGGTTATGAAATTGCACAGGCACTCGCAAAATACAATAGCAGTCTAATTTTGTATATATCAATTATTTAAGCGTATGCCCGTAACATTCCAGACCATTGTGATTTTTTAATCATTCCTCTCGTGTAATTTGTTATGTGGTACATTTGTATCTCCAAGATGAATACACAACAATCCCACACACGCATGCTTTCACTTTATTATATTTCTTTCTCCATCTGCTCTCCCCGGAGAGCACATACATACACAATCCTCTTCGTCGATTTCTGCTACGACGGACGACGACGACGACGACAGCGACGGCGACGATGACGTATTCGTAATTTTTAATTTCACGCACGCGCGATGTCACTGCCGCGGCGCGGGGGACCATAATTTGCCTGTCATATTCGCCTTTTTATATGATTTGCGCGCCTTTTATATCGCCGACAACTCTCGCGTAAGAGAGAGAGAGAGACAAGATCTCTTTTTAGCGTAATGCACTTTCGGGACACTTTTCACATCGCGAACGCATTCCACGCGCGCGCTTGTGCTGGTCCTCGCGCGTGTGTGCATGTGCGCATGGGTAAAAAAGTTGGTCAAGATCCGCGGATAAATCATAAAACCTGCTGCCTTGATTTTGTTTAGGGCCTTGTAAAAGAATGCAGTATATAGCGAGCGTGCGCGCAATTAAAGTAATGCAAACGTTATTATATTGTTGCTCAAAAGTTTATGTGCGGTTATGTGGCAATACTGCCTAAAACGGATCGCAGTGCTGTTTTACTGCATTTAGGGATCAAAATAATGTAATTTAAAAGTGCGTAATATATGTGTGTGTGTGTGTGGAAATTACCCTTTTACGCTGTCTTAATAAGGGTATTTTAATGCAATTGTTTACGTATACAAACTCTTTTTACATCCATCCATCTATATATACTTTATAACTATTAGAGATAATAGTCAATTCAAGTAGCATAAATTATCCCGATGCGCATTATACACGCTGCATAAAGTTTCTCCATTGAAGAAGCATAATTTATTATCTTTCATCTCGCATAAGCTATCATTATTAACTGCATTTTACCAACAGTAGTTGTAGTAATGGATACACTTTCCTCTCTTCACTATACATACAAAACGGAAAACACTACACACACATATATATACACAACTAAACGATATACCACTGCGCTTAATCTTCTTGCATTTGTTAACCATGTAAAATGCAAATTACCGCGAACATTCCACAGCAAAGGACCATTAATAAAGCACAAATCATAATAGCTACAAAACCAAAATCTATCGCTTAATTTGTTTTCGATCTAAAAAGCCTATATATAAAACGCTGGGAATCAATCGGCCCACCCCGCGGCTTCAAACTGGAAGCACCGGAACTGTGTGTGTATATATGTGTAGAGGTAAGCGCACTCTTGAGTTATTAGTTTGCTATCTCCCGACATCAAAGAAGTAGCTGATGCGCGTGTTACGTGCGCTCGCATACCTCGGCGCATCATTAATATCAGCGCCACCGTCGTCGTCGTCGTCTCGCCTCTCCTATATACCATTTTAACGCCACAATACCTGCGGGCCATTATAGTATATATACCGTACTTATACGCGCTGTCTCTCCTTTCCCAAAAAACACGAAACTCACGGAACCATCGTATAAATAAAATTTCTCACCCAGCCTTACATCTCCCACTTTATATATATATGCTATCGAACGAAAGAATAGTGTATGTATATATATAGTGTCCACCTCGACGACAACGACGACACCTAATGGCCAAGCATTGTCTGTTCTTAATGTGGGCTCCCTCAGTGGCTTATCTCGTGTTATATACGTTGTATCCGCCGCGTGATAAAGTGAGTCACATTGCGTCAAATCATATCGCACTAACGTGGCGTATAGTACGTGCTAGTAGTATATATTCGCCAGGAGCGACTATATACGACGAGAGAGTGCCGCCGAGTGTATATAAGAGAGTTAAGAGATCGCATCGCTTGTGGCGACCGCCCACGACTTTCACGGCTCGACTGGCACAGATAGTTTTTCTAGATAAACCATTACTCGCGCGTGTGCGCGTCTCCATCTAATTCTCTTTATGTGTGTGTGTATAGACCTTGCGATGACACGCGTACACGCTTATATATATATATGCGAGCGTTTCACTTTGCTGGTTTGTTGGGATTTTTCATCATTTTTTTTTGGGGTAGGGAGGTTGTAGAGACACTGAAGAGATGGACAGGTTTGTGTATAGGTTTCTATGAAAAATGGAATATCAGCGTGAATGAAACTATCGTTTGTTTTTAAACTTTTCAAGTAGTATACAGTATAGTATAAAGTCGTTTATTCTACCAATAGATGAATTTTAAAATTGTAAAATCAGATACCATTTGATTCATGGTGCACGACACGACTGACCTACTTTTATTCAAGCTCATTGGTAATGACAGTGGTAATGAATTAATTGAGGCAATAGCGGAGGGGAAAAACTCTTGATTGCTGTTCTATTGAGTGCGAGAGTAAACGTGGCAATAAGAGACAATTTTTCTGTGCTAATAATTTCACACGGAATCGGGTTATTAATACTTCGGTGCGTATATATAAAAAGTGAATCGTTAGAAAAACTTGCGATATATATACAATACCTTCTCTATTCAGTACAATAAATATTAAAAGTTTGACACAGTTTGTAAATCAAACGAGATATTTTGTAATTACAACGACATTTCGAATAACAACTATTTTGTCAGTCCGAATCATTTTCTTTTTCATTACACATCTCCACGTTCCTGCTCGTATATATATAGTAACCTGCATTCCTATAGGTGGTGGGCCTATCTAAGGCCGCACGCGATGACGTCGCGCGATTATGTCAAAGGTAATGATCAGCTCTTAACCCGCAAGTGATTATGATACGAACGAGTGACGACGATGATGTTGCTGCTGCTGCTGCGCGTCGACGATCGTTAATTGCCGGTTATACGCGATGACGTGAGAAAAGCACGTATAGGGATTACTGTATATACATATACGCGAGAGTAGTGTCATACGAAACCGATTTAACGAGCGTACCATGCATTGAATTCCACCAAACTAGAGATTTTTCGAGTTTTTTTTCGGATATATATAGTCTCTGGAGAACGTCTGTGTGCGCGATGATAATCCACGTATATAATCTGGGGAAACGAGAATTTTCGATCTGGGTGTTCTTGATTGCTCTTTCACTCGTATTAAATACGGACGTTCTCCGAGAAGGGTTTTTGACGGATTATTGATTTAATTGAGAGGTCGTTTCGACATATGAGTTAAGCACACGCTGAGCGATGATTTTTCTAATGCGAGCCGATTTTTCATTGCCGCTAATACGGTATAATTATCGAGTGTTTGCACTGACCGATGAGCTTTGCTTTAAAATTAAGCGCATGTAAATGTTACCGTAAACATGTCCGTTGTAATGACGTCTATATTACAATGTCAACAACAACGAAAAAGAAAAAAATTAACCGATTTTGTTTTTTTTTAGAAGTGGAATGTTGAGTGCGTTCGACAAAAAACAAGAAACCCTGAAAAAATCAAATTCTCAATCCTCGTAAAAAAGCGAGAGAATTTATCGAATGTTTGAAGAGAAAGTCAAAGTATAATTGCATGCCGAAAGTAGTAACGGGGCCTAAGTACGTCGTCGTCGGACATCGTTATTTATAGGTCCGTAAAAATCACGCGGCACAGCCTATCTCTCTTACACGTATATGTTTCAAAACTTTCGATCCTTAATCCGCGTCTCCTCTCTCTCTATATATATAACAGCCATGCGTGCAACTGGAAAGCAGCGCAGCGTATGCATAATCCTTTAACAAAGAGAAAAATATTTATCTCATCTAGAAGTTCGAGCGTGTACATATATACGTAGTGCATTGACTCTCCTTTGCAAAGGAGGAAGGAGAAGAATAAGCCGAAGCAAAGGATGGCAGGAGAAAAGAAAGTAAACAGAATCAAGAAGAGAGAGGGAGAGAAAAAAGAAGAGCAACCGGGTCGCCACAGCCGCCGCCGCCGCCGTCAGCGTCATCGTTATCGTCATCGGTTCATTAAATTTGCTCGGTACAAACCGTTCCCGATCCGATTGCCCCGGCATTTATTCACGCTGTGCTCTCCATGCCGAGAGAGAGAAAGAGAGAGAGAGAGCGCCGGATCTCCTCCACTTACGAAAGAAGCCCATGTAGGGGCGGAGATGCAAATGTCCTGGTAAAAAGGCTACGAAATCCCCCCACGACGACGACGACAACGACGACGACGGCGCGACGACGGCAGAGAAGCAGAGCCAAACTGCAGAACAAAACGATCTGCGAGCTTTAAGGACGCGCACAGAGCGAAAGAGAGAGAGAAGGAGAAGGAGAACACTCATATCGCAAGATACGAGGGAGAAAGAGAACGCGGTAAGCGGCTTTTCTTGCTCCTTTTGATTCCTCGCTCTCGCTCTCTCACTGTCGAGAAAAATGCCACCCTGGACAAGATAAATAATCTCCCACGCGGCGTAAGATGCTAATGAAGCGTAGTCTGTACGCGTGCCACCGTGGAGCCGAGACGCGTGCCGCTCGGCGAATAAAACCTTGTAAATTAGGCGCTCGCTCGCTTGCTTGCTCGCACACACACACGTATACTCCGTATCTGTTCGTCACGTTCGAAAGAGGGAGAGAGAGAGAGTGAATTGTGCGCCGACCGACACTCGATCTTCCTCGCTCTCTCTCTCTTTCTCTCGTGCGCGGTCGTAACTCTCCCAAGAGCAAGAGAGAGAGAGAGAGAGCGAGAACACGAGTGCGAGAATCGACGCGCAATTTGCCTCCGAGCTCACTCGCCCCTCGGACTGATTGCAGCAGCCGAGATTCTTTCAACGACGACGAAGACAACTGATGTGTCTGCTACGAAGCTATCGAGGGAACTCGCGTCTTTTATCGGCCGTTTTTTTTTTCTCAAGAGGCAATTTCGAAGAGGGAGAGAATCCGTATTCGCACGGAATTCGTTACGTATATCTTTCTCACTCACGCGTGTTGGTTATTTAGGCCCTCGAAGTGGTTCGATTTCTCACCGATCGCTCTTTACAATCGCGGTGACTTTGTCGTTTCTCTCCCTCTTTCGTACAAGATTATACGCAGAGTCTCTTGATGTGTACGAATGTAAGAAGCATTCTATATATCGTTTCCTCTTTCTCTCTTTGCGCGTAACAGCAAGATATTTTTATATCCTCACCGAAAATCGATCTCCCTTGTAAAATGACTTTATTTCGCAGATGTGTGTTCGAACGCTTTTTATTGCGCTGCAATTTAATGTAAATTGCCCTGTAAATTCCGAGATCTTCAGGCACGTGCGTATATATATATATATGTACCACAAGCGAAACTGTTATCGGGACAACGGACGTGCGTGATGCCTGTATCTTGGGGGACAACCGTGGTGAAGAAAAATGTTGCCAATTTTACTTAATTGTATATACACTTTTGTTGTAAAACACGCCGAAACATTTCGCTCAATTACGTCAGACAGTATGCGCTATATATATATATATATATATATACACACACACACCTCTTATCCCCTTCGAAATTTACATAACGCTATTATAATACTTCCGTGCAATATATATATAAAATCTCTCTAGTTACACAATCCCACCTACCTATAAAAATATCCCTATAGAAATTACGCATCCCAGTTACATACCATCTTACAAACTTATCATATCCTTCATATAACTCTACGTGTCCATAATCCTGGGAACGTTGCGTACTGCTATACTGCTATACGAGGTGATAATCAAAATTACCTTACCAACATTATATATCCACCCTCTGAAACAACGAAACGCACGTAGCTTATTACACTATCATTTGCCCGCCTACGCGTGTTCCGCTATACATAACGCCAGTAGCTCTGATGTTTTGCCGACGTAGCGCGCTAACAAGCATGCGCCACGATTTCAATCACGCGCTTCTCTATACTGAACCAACAGCAACAGTACATCCCCGATGATCATGATCGCTCGTATACTCCGTGTGTTTACCACGTGAGATGGTGTTAACGAGTTCTCTCTTCGCGGCCGACTATGATTTCATATCTTTATTACCGAGAGGGGGCGTGGTTGTGGAGAAGGCGAGCTACGTTTGATGAAGCAATCTAATGGGACCTAATGCATGATGAGGGGAAGAGACCATTGATTTATACTGCTTAATAGCGCTGAAATAAACAAATGATGTGTGTGTGTGTATAATGTCGTTTAAAAAGATATACCGATCGTTTCGTTCGTTTGTTTAGATTACTATACCACATTTTAAAACTTTTTTCCTTTTCTTTTTTATTTTCCGAGGTTATGAGAGGTTTTTATCAGCGTACAGTGTTCTTGAAAATGTGTGTGTGTCTGTGTGTGTGTGTGTGCGGCTGTACATAAATAACGAACGAAATGAATCAAAAGTACAACCGATAGATACGTTGTGTGTGTGTATGTATATATACCAACCCTCTTTTTCCATTCGCAAACCTCGGATATAAATGATTGTTTTCGAAGTCCAGTACAGTGGGATACACATGAAAAGCTTTGCAACAGCAGCGCAGCATTTTTTACATTTTAATCCAACGACAGCAAAACCACTAAACACGACGTCGAGCGCGTGTATGCGACAAAAACGTGCTTCTGCGTCGTAAATAATTGCTATCGACTGCCTCTATACGTACACGTGCGTACACTCCTCTCTGTCTTGGTTCTGTAAAACACGTGTACGATAGGGCAATCCCCGCAGAAGGAAAGCTCGCGTTCGAGTTTTTCCTACCGCCCTTCTCTCTCGTTCGCCAAAGTCTCTATTTATCTTATATGAGCGTACACGTACACTGTAGGTATATATACAGGGGTAACGCATAAAAATCTCATCGACGCAGTTGTTATACGCGTGCGTAATATCGCTGGTTGTTGTTGTTTTTTTTTTGCCAAAAAACAACAAAAAAAGAAACAGTCGCGCATTCCCTTAGCGCACCGTACCGACACAATATGGTTTCTCTGGACTTTCTATCTCCCGTGCGGTATACACCGATAAGAAAAACAAGAGAGAGAGAGAGAGAGAGAGAAATGGAGGAAGGGGAAGAAATGGACTTACCAGTTTCCGCATAAGCCGCTGTTTCAACCGCGGAGTAATGTCCCGAAGGACACGCCAGGACATATAATCGAAGGGATAAGGTCGCTCGCTCGTTAGCGGCTCGTTAGTGCGCTTGTGTGTTCTTCTTCCCCCCTCTTTCCTCTCTCTCTTTCTCTCTCAGCAAAACTCGCCCATCCTCACCGCGGAATAAGAAAAGCCACTTTGGCCAGGGGGAGAGAGCCCACGGAATAATCCAATGGATAACCATTGCTACCGGCCTTTGTCGTCGTCGCCTGAACCGCCCGCACCCGCCCGCCTACTTTGCTCTCTCTCTCCTGGGTTATGTATATACATACTATATACATATACGCGTGCACACGGTGGGCGAATGCATTAAGGAACGAAGCCGGAGAGAGAAAGAGAGAGAGAGAGAGAGAGAGAGAGAAACGTGGAGAATCTTGCTCATTTCCTCAGAGAGGCTTAGAAACCTAATGATATTTTCCGCTGCCGCATCGCTCGAAATAATGCAGCACTTTCCATTATTAAGCCCATTCAAATGAGTCCGCGCGCGTGCGCCCGCTATTTTTACGTTCGTTAGGAGCAGCGTGCCGTTGGGTGTAGTATTTTTAGCGGAACGTTACTAGACTTATGGAAATACGCGAGAGATGTATAGGTGCAGGCTTAGCTCTCTCTCTCTCCCTCTCTCTTGAAATAAGTATATGTATGCACTGATAACGAATGTGTGGGTCTAGAGATTTTTTTTATTGAATACGTGACCGAGCTTGTTTAGTTTGTGAAGGGTATTTTTATGCGTTTACGCACGCTTGTATTATTATTTCTCGTTAGTGGCAAAGGTGGAAGTTACGTTGAGGATGATCGTTAGGACAGTTGTCAGGTATCAATGGGGAGTATTTGAATTTTCAATATCGAGCGAGGTTTTTGAATTCACAAGTAGGTATCGACGAAAATAACCGTTAGTCTAAATTTTAAAACGTACGTTTATGTATTAGAAAAGTATTGTTGTTATTATCCGTATAAAAATATCATAGAGGTTAATGTTATAGGAGAATGTTATTTTTAACGCGAATGATTTATATCACTGACCTTGTTACACGAAAGAACTCTTTCGTTCTCAAAATGAATAAAAAGAACATCAATATTAAAAAATGTCGTAACCTGCTCCATTTCCCCAGTCTTTTCTATTTCTATTCAATATTCAAAATTGCAGTTATATTTCAAAAATTTAAATTAAATAAACAGTATTCTAAATATAATTTACATAATGTGTCTACAGGGAAAGAATTTTTGCGTATAAATTACTGTGACAGTTTCGTAAACCTCGAGCACAATTGAAGCTGTTAGAAAAAAATTACCTGATAATTTTGATAGGCAAATTCTACTACTACCTCTTGCAACTCTATATACTACAAAACCATTGAACATCCAACCTCCAATACCCCAATACCATCCTAATTCTCTACCTCATCCCTCTACCTCTATACTTCAAAATCCTCTCACCATACACCCTCCCCACATCAATTCGCAACACACATACACACTCGACAGAAAAGACCAAAGAGGCAGTCGTCCGTTCACGCCTGCTAATCACACCGAGACCTTACCCTCTCCTTACACACATGCGCACACAGTACGCGCACCCATGTGATTAATGAGCCCTTGCATACGCAACTCTCTGTGCTCTCCTTTCCCTTTCTCGCGCTTATACGTACGCAGCATTACGATACGGCGGTTTAATACAAGCGGAACCTACCGCAGCCCTATATCAATCCTGATTTCCCGAGGTCGTCGTCGTCGTCGTCGTCGTCGTCGTCGGCACGCTTTTAAAGCCCAGCACTCGTGCGCTCCGTTTCCTGTCCACCCTCCTCCTCCTTCTACCGCGTTTATTACCATGGTGGCTCTCTCTCCTGGCACATGAATCGATGTTCGATGCGCCATTCAAGTCAAAGCACGATGTTACTTGCCGCACAATGCTTTGTGTAAGAGTTGGAGCACCCCGAATGGAGAGAGAAAGGGAGGAGATACACCGCTAAGTTCATTATTGACATTAGGGCTTTCTTTCGCGCTGCTGCTGCTGCTGCAACCGCCGTGTCTTTCTCTCTCCTTCTCGAGCTCTACATCAGAGTTCGGTGGCTGCTCCCGCTATTATTCTCCTTTTTCTCTCTCTCTCTCTCTCTCTCTCGACTCGTTCGCTCCTCTCTCGTACCGCTCTTCCAAGCTTCGAACGTGAATTGTTGCGCTATTAAGTAAGTGAAAAGATGTATTGACTTATTGTCGGCGCGCGAGTGCTCGCGTGCACGTTGCTTAACAATCGCATATCTCTACTCTAAAGAGGATATACATATACATATACATGCGTGTGCTGGTACTACTCCAGCTGCTCGAGTGTGCCGCCGTCGTTGCCGCTGCTGCTGTTGAATGAGCATCGCGTACGGTATATACATATCCGCGTGTGGCTCCTTTGAATATACATTTCGCTCGCTGATGCTGCTGCTGCTGTTGCTGCTGCCGCACGTGTCATGCCAGAGACGGAGAGTTCATCCTTGAGAAGAAAAGAGAGATGCTTTTAATACACGTAACAACGCCCGGTTCCTCGTTTTGTACGCCTTGTATATATATGTATATATACTACTGAACTGTACATAGGTGTGTGTGTATATATATGCGACTTGACATTGTTACCGGACGGCCAGAGGGATCGTAATAACACGATTTGCATACAGTTGATTTCTACAAACACTCTCCTTTCCAACCGACAAACATATAATGCTCGCGCACTGTTGACATGCCGTTAAGCGAATTCTTCTTCATTCTTCTCTCTCTCTCTCTCTCTCTGTCTCGCTCTTTCATTTGTACGTGAGTACCGGATTGCTTTTGAATTGATTTTTCGGGGATTGTGTGGATGATGTGTACATTGTACGTATAATACACTGCATGATGGTTCTTTGCGATTCTTCGAAATCGAAGAATGAGGTGTTTACCGCCTATGATAATGATGATTAATTATGGTAATGGTTTTTTTATAGACCTAACAACTTATACTTTTAATGGAAAAATAATATACCTTTGTATACGCTCACCATTGATAAATGTTTTTAATTAAAAACTATAGTTTTTGACTCCACTTTATTACTTATCGTTTAAGGGAACTATTTATAATTTTATTATCAAAATACAAGGACGCTTCCATACCAGATCACGGAACGAATTTCAATAACAATTAATTCCTCCTATCCTATAGCAAAAAATAAATCTAATGAAACATTAAACAACCTTGCGCATTGTTCCTAGAAGATAACGCACCCGTGTTACGTCACCACTGCAATACAAGTTCCAACAACTCTTCTATTTTGTCTATCCTTCTCATATAAAAACGTAAAAGAAAATTGATAAATGCTTCATGTACTAGAGACTTTTTCCTGCGACCAACACGCGTATCTTCGATCGCTTTTCACAAAGATAACACGCACAACCGCCACAGCGATCATTTGAAATTAGTCGGCAGCTAGAGAAAGCATCGCGTATACGTCGCGTAGCAAAAACCCGAAGGGCATTAATAACTCTGCTCGCGGGCATTTGATCGATCTTTGCATTTGATGAATCGATCCTCGACACAAACATACATAGAGAGAGAGAGAACGATATAACCCCCGACGTTTGTTTTTGCTCAAACGCCGCACACTCAACTTATCATCCGTACGCTCCTTAAGCCTATGAAAACGAGTCCTCCCCATATAATCCTTAAAATGATTCCTCGAGCCCGTTAAGCTTCCTCCTTCTCTCTCTCTCTCTCTCTCTCTCATACAAACGCTATATATA
>JAYJLV010000002.1:304819-322731 GCA_036873485.1 Torymus texanus | reverse complement strand
TTGTAATATGCTAATGGCCGAACGCTTCTCTCTCTCTCTCTCTCTCTCTCTCTCTCTCTCTCTCGCTCTCTCTCTCTCTCTCTTGCTCGCTCGTTCTTTCTTTTCAAGAAATAGAAACTGTAATGATAATTGGAAGGACGATGCTGTGCGCAAGGAGATGATGGTTGCGTGCGATTCTCATTGTTTATATCGTGGAGAGGAAACGAGAGGTATAGAGAAAGACAGAAGAGAATTCCGTATGATTGTTATTATATATTGGGCTGCTTTCTATATCCTCTTTGTCTGTCGATTGTCCAGACGCGGATGTGTATGTGTGTGTATGTGTATGTATGTATGTGCGTCTATGCGGTGCGAACACGAACGTTTCGCAAGCTATGATCATTTGTAAGATGTTAATAATTCTAGCTTGCGGTTTCGCGAGAGCGAGCGAGTGAGGAAGAAAAGAAATAATTTAGGATGAAGATGACTGTGTCTGAAATAATATTCTTACTTGTGGTTTATTATCATATAAATTCGAAATTATTAGATCTTCGGTATATTGTTTCGTAAGCTGCTTACGATTAATGACGCGCGACGTCTAAATATTTTCATAATATGTATATACACTTCATATGTTGCTAATAATAGTTCCGAAAGAATTGAATAAAATTTGGGATTAGAGAGAAGATATCGTGAATTATGTCGGAAGGGGACAAGTGGCGCTCCATTTTTACTCAATGCAGTTTTAAAGCTAAAATATGAGGTAAATTTACGCTGTTTAATGGGATATTAAAAATTTTTATTTAAAACATCAATATTTGCCGATAAAAAAGAATTCCAAATTCGGCGTAATTAAGTGGGCCGTGGGTTTTTATTCGAGATTATTACGAAAAACTATATTACCGAATAAATTATTCGTTATAACGAATAATGAGATAATTTTTTTTTGTTTTTCGCATTCTATATCTTACTAAATAACATATATATCCCCGTTAAATTAAATTATTATGCCATAAATTTCCGCCCTTTAATTTTGATTTTTCCATCTCATCGCGATATACACAACAAGTATACATGAAATATACGAACCAATAACTATATGTATCCTAATACCCTTTTTCCGTCTATCTGTTTGCATTGCAAGCACTGCAAGTGTCGGCAATCTTACAAATTACAGCTGATTCGCCGTAACGATGAAAATCAAAAGTTATCAGGGCAATCTATATCTCTGCGGGCTAATTAACTCGTGAAATGAAAAACGTCAAGCGTACGCGCTTACACTCACGAGAGCTAAAATAAGTATATGTACAGCCCACTCGAATGGCCTGCACTATACGCCACGCGCCTAGATATTTCAATATCGAGGTAGTATACTTATATATAAATATGAGCAAAAGAGACCGGACGAGAGAGAGGGAGAAGGGAATAAACGAGAAAACTTGGTTTCCCTATTTACGGGTTAATTGATCATGTAATTATAGGTCTCAGCGAGTATAGGCTTGGAATAGCCCGAGAAAGTCAAACTCCGCGTCATCGCGGTAAACGTCGTGTGTCCTCGCGGCTTCTCTCTCTCTCTTTCTCTCCCTTTCTTCAAACTCAGTGGGAGGGAAACGAGACGGAAATAAGATACGACACAGCTGATACGCCCTTGTGGCTGGCGATTACGTTTTCTAAGTGCACACATGTATATACACACATATACACTCGCTTAGAGAGAGAGAGAAAGATTGCAGATGATGTCATATCTATCTATATACAGCAGCCGGTATATCAGGACTTGTTGCTTATACGCGCGGATATGCGCCTGTATATATACACGCATGCGCGTTGATATCCTTTCGATTTCAGTCGCATACGCGCGCAGTCAACCACTGGTCCCCGCGTATATGTTGTTTTTTTCTATCCTGTGTTCCGTTTTAATATTTTCGCATACATATAGATATGTCATGAGTGAACGCTTTTCATTACTCTAATGCAACGCGCGCGCTGGCGCAACTTTAATGCTGCCTTATGTAAGCATCGTATATGTAATAACGTAGAAGTGGATCTGTATATATACTCGCGTAGTAGGGGAGTCGCATGAATGAATGAATGAACGAGTATGAGTGGTCGTGGACTTTTCTGAAATTATGAAATTTAAGATACTTATATTCTTCTATAAGCGACAATTGAGAATTGCTTGCAAAACGATCATCGTCGTCCATTCTACACAAGCTGTATTTATCATTATACGAGTGGTTTTGTTTATTATTATATGTTGGAGCTCAACGAGATGATATAATGTTGATTAATCCCTTGTGGTGTAATGTTTCACTCGTGTATGCGCGCGCACGCGGCTAAGCCAAATCTCTCCGCGTGGCAATGATTAAAGCACGCGCTTATAACTATATACTTTCGGAATAATGTTGCTGTCATTGGAAAAATCAAAATTGCAGAGTGTTTTATAATACGTATGATGATTTCCGTACGATTTATTGCCAGATATTTTTGCAAAGTACCGCAGTTATTGCTAAAAACATCGTCATTTTTCTTAGAGCAACGCGGAACAATCTTACAAGTACACATAACACTGGTTCCCTATAACGAGGTCGATCAAGTTTTCACTTCTGTGAGGACTCGTGTACTCTAATTACATTAATTTCCAGCCCGAAAGTCCCCGCTATGTGTGTTTCTCTCTACATATAAGTATTTAATGGTTATATATAGAACAGGGCCGACGTAACGCAAAATTTGTAAAAACAAAAAAAAAATAACCGCTCTCCTTTCGGCAATTAATTCCTTAACAATCTTTAGCTCGTTCATATACACATATGCACATACACATACCTATATATATACGATACAATCTCTATGAATTTGCGTATATATATATATATACACATGCATAATACTTGTTACGATGCAAAAAAATACGTTTATAGCATATATACATACGCGGCACGCGCGCGTATGTACACCCGCGTGACAATTTACGAAGTTGTTTTTCCCATTAAAATCCATACGAAAAGGGAATAATGACCGCGAACGCATGCACACACATGTGCAGATATAAGCCTTGCATAAATTAACCATGCGCACGAGGTTTTGGGGGAAGAATCTGGCTTGCTTACGAATGTAGCTTTTTTCTTCCGCGAAAGCTACCTGCTCGCCTTTAAATTAGCCGAAAAATTGTCGTACAAAAGAATTCGGCGTCACTTATAATTTTCTCTTTGCACTACCTAATTGGGCACTTTAAAAAAAAAACAGATTATATTTATCCGTACAACAAACAAGCATCGATATGTAGTATTCCATTCCAGTAATATTACATGCACGGTTTCGATTATCAATTTATTCCTCGCTCAAAAGTAGCTCAATTCCCGTGCGAACTTGCGGACGCGTTTGCTTTATCAAATAACGTACGTTGCATACCTCACATTAATTCAGCACTTTAATACACGCCTCCTTGCAGCTTTTGTTCGCGTGGTGCGGCGACGGTTGATCGCTTCGAAAAGAGCCGAAAATCTCTCGTCCCACGGTATATATACATATACATACGAGAGAATTCGCCCGGGAGGTATAGGCAAGAGAATGCAGTGTGCGCATCTTGGCAGTGGCGTCGGCGGTGAAAAAAAAATGCGGGACGTGAACTGCTTTCGCCTGGTGTGTGCGCACGCGCATATAACGGTCCACCCACCACAGGCTTACTTTTTTCTTCTTTGCTTCTTCGCTCTTGGGTCATTCAATGCTGATGGAAGCTCATTGAGGTTTTACTCTGAATTTGTATGTTTATGTGTAGGAAAGGTTGTAATTGAGGGAAAGACATGTTATCTATATACCTCCTTTCCTTCATTTACACGATTTTCACTTCGCTTTTATCTCGCACGTACGCACGTACCGCACGTGTATGACTTTATCGCTCAATTCGCCTCGTGCCGTGTGTGCTTTTATTACGATCAGCTTCTACCCGCAGCTCGCGGCGTTTTATCCTCGTTTTTTACGTTAATGCAACTAATAAACTCGTCGAAATTATCGCTCGAAATTAATTGAAATGAAAAAATATGACGCGACCGCGGGTATCTCGATTGAGATTCTTTTTTTTTCTTCTTTTCCCTGCAGCAAAGCTCGTATCGCGTAGGTTGTCGGAGGTGACATTTAATTTTCGTCCAGGTGCGGCTTGATACCTATAAATTATACAAGACTTTTTCTTTGTTTTCCACGTACGTACGTGTATCTCAATTAAAGTCCTTACATCCTGTAATAATTTATACATTTTAATAAACTAAATTCAATAATAAATAATCAAATATTAATCTTTCTTTTCTCCATCAAAAACAAAACTATTCAAAATAAATAACTATACAAAAAGTTTGCATATACACCACCGATACAATCATCTTCACCCTTCGTACCATAAAAACGACCAGAATCAACAACGACGCGAGAGGTGTTTAATTTCGGTCTGGCAAAAAAAAAAAAAAGAAAAAAAATCTATTTCCTCTTGACAGATATTATCACCTCTGGTGTGTTCTCGACTTTATTGAGGCGGCGGCAGCAGGCGGGTGAAGTAGCGGCAGCATAGGGTTTATACACGCGGGCGTGTGCACATGCGCATCGAACACACATCCGCTCGTCCATTGTGCCGTGAAGATATACGGTGCTGAGGTTCACGGGTTAACCGTGCTGGGGATTAGGTCGTGTATGTTTCTCGGCACGTTCATGCGAGTGAGAGAGAAAGAGAGAGAAGGGCGAAGAGCGACTTCGTAAAATATGATATAAATTCACGACGAGAAAGGGAGAGAGCCTGAGGGATCTTGTGTGTGCGCTGTGGATACGGTTGCTGATGCTGCACGTCCAACCGCGATGTTCTTGAATATATTGATGCGCCCGGTACCGGAGATTCATGATGATCCGATGGCAAGAAAGAATTATGCCGATGCAGGAGGAACGCGCGGGTTATGTTACAATAGGGAAAATTTTAAATTCGTAATACGTAAATTATTGAATTCATTATATATTTAATTAATAAGATGGTATATAATGGAATGCGTATATGCAAATAATATATTATTAGAGATCGAAGTATAGCAGATTAAACTAACAATATTATAAAATTGTATTTATATAGGTTCTGGCTACAATAACTGTCTCTACTTAAGATTACGAAAAGTAGACCTCGTAACGGATACTCCCGTATCGTATATAAATTAACTCACGTATATCCTTACCAAGATAATACGGGAATAGCGACACAATTAGTGATGATAAAACACTACGTGAGTTTATTATATATGCTTGGACATTCATCGCCTCTGTGTATGTCAGTATATATAACAGGAAACTTTTCATCTCGATAAATTTTTCGAACATTAGAAACGTCGTGATAACCGAGATCGCTGGTATAATATATACGAGCATAATGAGCATTTATGCTTACAAAACGTTAACTTAACGCCTCTCTCCTGTCTTTAAAATACGCATCGAAAAATTAATTCGAAGAAGTTGACACGTGCAACGAAAATGTTGATTAATTCGACCGAAATATAATTGGTCTCAAAACACATGCTTATCAAGATTTTCTCATCCTCATCCTCCTGCGTTAATTGGCCGAGTCATCGTTTCTCATGAACAACAAACCGACAACGATTACATCTATACCCATCGATCGATATTGTCCCAATGGTACATCCCACCTTCTTTTCCTCAAAAATTCTTCTTGAAAACTTAAAGCAACGTTTGAACAATTCTCGCGAGGATTATATATATAATACTCCCCCGACACGCATTCGGGGGTCGTCGACTCCTGGCGGCGACATAGAAGTCAGGAGCCGCAGGGCCGTGCGAAAAAGAGGGTCTCTCTCTCTCTCTCTTTCTACACACACATGGGCACATATCACTATATACCCCCGCGCGTGAAAAAAGGATAAAGAAAAGACGGAATCCCGCTCCCCTTGCATATATATCGCCCAGCCTGGAAAACAATAACAAACCGGTTGCTGGTGCTTGCGCGACAAAAGCCGAACCGGCCCCGGGCGACATACTGTATATATATATATATATACCCCGAGGAAGATCGCGTTCGCTTACTCGCTGCACCGAATGCGAAATGCATTCCATGGAAGACAACCCCGCCCTTGACTACTATACTATACGTGTGCCACCTTTTTCCATCTAAATTCGGCCAGTCAGATAAATCGTGTCTCCTCAACCTTGCGTTCTGTTTTTCGTCTAATTGATGATTCGTCTACCTCTTGTACGCCTAAATTTTCTACCCAAGAAACCGCATTTTAATGGCGCGTGTATACTGCTGGCGCTTCTTTCGTATGCATGTGCTTTAATGTCCTGTTCAATAATGCAGCCGGGCTTTTTCAACGGCGTCGAGTGTTGTTGTAGGAGGAGGGAAGAGGAACACACGGGGTTGCGAAAGTGTACGATGGAAAAAATATTAGGACTGTTGTAGACCGCGTGTTAGGTCGTTTTTATGTGGTTTGTAATGAGTAGTGGACACACAGAAACGTTGAATATACATGTATAATCGTAACGTACAAACGGAATAAGTTTAACATAAATTTCAATGCACCGTGTGATTATATAGGTTAAAAATGATTTCTTCATTTCGCGAACGCCATAGTGATGATTTATTTAAACTTAAGACTGTTATCAACGTCTCGGGGAGAATTATTGCTTATTTGCGTTTGATTCTGAATTTAAATAAGTAAATATGTAATTTCTGGATGCAAATCTTTTATTTTCGTAATGTATTGTAAGCTGTATTTACTGGAATAGTGTGTAATTTCGAATAAATTTTACATTACAATTTTTGTATTATAATATACTGTTGTGTAATAACTTTTTTCATGTATAATGTTTTGAATAAAAATCACGGAAATGCTATACGAGTTCTCTTCCCATATATATATATATATATATGATTGATTAAAAAAATAACTACTATTATTACACGGTACCTTGTTTAAAAAAGAAATTGACAAATTACTACTCATATGGTTTATTTTAAATACGAATATCAAAGCATACAACCTGTATTTGCACCAGCAAGTCAATAATTGCAAAATTTTTACGTACTAATTGAAATAAATTAGTAATTTATAAACGTCATTCCTTTATATTTCTGCTCTCTCTCTATGTTAGCGCAACGCATAACTTCGTCGAGATAAATCAATAATACATTTTGACATTAATAACAGTGAAATTTAATAAGTAGCCTTTTTTCGACGATAAGGATTTTAAAATATCGAACCGCTACTTTAATTACCTCACTTGACTCCCTTGTCCTGTGTTGTGGTTCCGTTATCTCGTCGACAAGCCAAGCGCACACATATATACACACATACGTGCGCGCTCTCGAATCGTGTAAAACTCCCTGTGATTGAGTGGAACATTCGTGTGATTTGAGCCTATCGAATTAATTTTATTGCACAACATGCATTCGTATTGCGTGCTAATTAATTGATTGTACTGTCAAAACAACTAAACGCGCGTGCCTATATACCTAGAGACTTTCTCATTCCTCGTTATATAGCACATTTCACGTATGTATATACATATACCATACTGCCGTCTCTCGAATAGTAAACTCAAACATTTCTATATATCATACATTTTACAACAACGACAACGCGACGTGTCGACGCATATTATAAAACTCATAATCATAAACATTATATACATGCATTCACGTATACAAACCGGCCACGTATATTATATATGTAGAAACGATCGCAAAAAGAACAACCACAACATTTGGGTATATAACACCTGTATCGGATCCTGCTATGTAAACGCAAAATTATCATATAATTTACAATATACATACACGTGTGATATCACTTCAGAGCCCGTGAGTGAAAAGCAAAAAAAAAAAAATTGACTGGTATCGATCATCGTTCGTCCGTCATCTTCCTCTCTCGATATACACAAGCGAAATTATGCTGCGCGAGTCTCGAAACCACAGCTTATCACGTTACAAACCGCCAGAATTCAAGCTGCTACTTGTACATATATTATACATATATACACATACACATGCGATGTATAAACGAAGAAGCCATTGCTCACGTAGCATGATCCGTTTGCACTTGATTCGAGGGACCACGCGTGAAAAAGCACCGCCACTGCTTGGGAAGAATGTCGTCGTCGTCGTCGTCGTTGTGGTGCAATTCGGCAAGAACCACCTTGGTTCGCCCTGCGGGCGCCCTCCTCTCTTTCTTTTTCTTTTTTTTTTGTCTTGTGGGAGCCTTTACTCGCACGCACGCGTATACGGTTTTTTGTACGAGGACTCTTCCTCGTTGCCTGGAATTATTAAATTAGAAAGCTCGTGCCGTTGCGGGTTTTTCGCTCAGTAAGAGAGAGGGAGAGGGTCGTCCGTGAAATTGCCACGCGTGTGGGTTCTTTTATTTTCTTCGCGTGTGTGCTTCTTCTCTCTCTCTTCCTCTTTCTCTATGTCAACGCGCGGCACTATACACACACACATACTTTGTGGCTATACTATATACCCGAATTCGCTTCTTTTTTCGCTACGGTGGTCCCTTCGCATCGCTCTTACTCATTAACAAATCCACGCTTGTTCTCTATTCTACTGTTTCGCTTCGGATGGTGTTTCGCGTTGATTTTACAACAGATACACAGACACACATGATCTGAGCTTTGATGAAGATGAAAATTGATTGATTGAGTCAAATGAGGTGCTAAGTTTCGAGAGCGGCTCAGATAAAAACCCGCTGTATGTGGATATTGGAATCCTCAGGTTTTAGCTCTACAGCGCGGTGGTGCTGCACATACGACAGCACTCGGCGAACTGGTTTGACGGACTTTGATGATAATATTTATAAATTCATTGTTGATGCCCCGGAGGCTTGTGTGTCTCTGTATATATACAAGAACCTATGGTCGTTTAGGATTTCCAGTTTTTTTTTTATTGCTTCAGCGCTGTGTAGAGTGACATATATAGGAAGAGCGAGTGCAGTAAATTTCTGAAATGAATTTTTACGAAAGCGGTTTATTAAAAAGTTCGACACAGATAAATGAATGTAGGTTATACGTGTATATACTTATATATACGTTTGTCTTTCTTGAAAAGTAAACTTTTTCTATAGATAACAATTCAAATATAAACTATAGTAGAACCGTTGCGTCTACTATATTACGACATTATTTATATAAATAAAGCCATAATAAAAACACACAAAGCGCGCAGCTAAGCCTCTTCCATATATCATAAACCGCCAGCAGTAACACAACAGCGCATATAACGAAAAATAAATTGACTTCCTCTCATTTGATCACGATACACACTTCTCTGCAACAGCTCAGCACACAATACCCATACGCGCGTCGGCCGTAAAAAAATCCTCTCACACCTACACCCAAAGCGCGTCTCAACTCCGCGCATGCAGCTATATACATATATACATACATATACTCGTAATATAGAAAACAATAAAACCCCTCTCCTCCGCTACCTATATATATATACCTGCGCGCATGCAAGCGCTTACCGACCTCCGACCCTGACTCTAATGAGCGGCACAAAAGAGCGGCTATTGTGCCTTATAGCCGCCGTAACAGCAACAGCAGCATCTCGCTCGTATAATCCTCTCCTACAAACACACATGGACCATGCCTGCCTGCCTGCGTGTGCCACGTGTGCGTATGTGTATATATTTCAAATGGATTTTTTTTAGATACAAAGAGAGAGGGGGAAAGAGACATGCGCGTATAGAGTGCTGTTGCTGCTGTTATATGCTCTCTTGTAGGATTCTGTGAGCGAGTTCACATAGTTGTATAGTAGTTTTCATAGGAACACGTGGTGATAGCAGTCGCGTGAGAAAAGCTTCGTATGTATAGTACAGGCTTTAATTTATGTGGGTGATGGAAGATTTTTTTTTTCTTCTTACAGGAAGAGAGAAAGAGAGAGTAGAGCGCAATTATTGAGCGGGATTTATGGTAGCTTGCCGCCAACGCGTGCGCGATATTTTTCGCTCGTAGGAATCAATTAATTATTAAAGCGCGAAGCGGCGCGAACGATTACTTTTAAGTGTAACGCGTATGCGACGTATGTGTGTGTTCCCTCCTTGAAGGATTTCTTTTATTAATTCGAAAACGTTATTAATGATCCTTAACGCGATGCTGCTATGTGTGTATATATGTGTATATATACAGTATATAAGCGAGTATATACGTGTTTATGTATGGGTATGGATGTGCTCGTCGTTCCTCAAAATTATACGTCGCACGGTCGTAAACAATTTGCAAATATAAAAGTGACTTATTGTTGCCAATTACATAAAAGCCTTAAGTGAAAACAATTGCGCGTATGCGCGCGCGCAGGATGATGTATGCGCTAATTTGTTTCGCTCGAGTGGAAAATAATTTTTCGTCTCTCGGACAATCATATAATGCCCATCGCCCCAAGGTCGTCCAATTTCACGGAATAAAATATCCGTTATGAAAATTCCCTTTCGAATATGCCGTAAAAAAAGAATATAACCATCTCTGTCTGCTTGTGTGTGTGTGTGTGTGTGTGTGTGTGTGGGTGGGCACGACGTAATAAAAATTTAATCAACGACTTCTCGTTATAAATCAATGCATATAATCCCATGCGAAATTAATTCAACCTTCGTTCTTACGTACATATATACATACACGTGCACGTGGCGTTATCAAACTTATAATTTCTTATTTTGCATCAATCAAGAACGAAAATCATCAAGACTACTGCTACTATACTACTACTATTACTAATACTACCGCTGTAGCGTTTCTTCTTTAACAAGCTCGTAAATAATTCGAAATCCCCCCCTTGCTGTGCTTTTTTCTCTAATCATCAGCGCGCGCGCGCGCGATATTGCTCGATGCAAATTTCGCGTGTGCCATACATCAGAGGGGGATGTAAGAGCGAAAGAATGTCACTAGCCCATCAGAGAGAAAGAGAGAGAGGAGAGAAGAGGAGTCTGAGACATAACGATGAGGTCGTTAGAACGTTCTTAAAGCTGAGAGAGAGAGAACGCGCACGCGCGTGTGTGCTTATCTGATCGGCGATCGAGACGCCGATAGTGATATATCGTCGTCCGGTCGATATATACGCGTATTCCTCTCGTTCGTCCTTTCCCCCCGCGCGTGCGTAGTTCGTGCGTGTACGTATACCTTTTGCTTACCTTCTATAACTATCGGGTTTGCGGGTTCTTTTTTGAAAAAATTACACTGATGTTGCAGTTGATGAGTCGAAAGTTTGTTTAATGAACAAATTGAAATATCTATAAATAACAGGTGTTATTGGTATTCAATGAATGCAATATCTTTTTTGTATCGATAAAAATACGACTAATATGAACAAGAATGAATATTACTTTTATTCATATAACTGTTTTTTTCTATCATTACTCACATATACCCTGGCATAAGCTTGTTCTTGAGTATTTTAAAGCTATAAAACTGATCAATTTCTTTAGTCTGAAAATGGCTAGCAAGAAGGTATTATGACAAGGAGTGAGAGAGACAGAATCAGATGGAGAAATAAGTTTGGCTGAATTTTTCATAGAATGAGTATAGGAAATGATTTATTAGTGAACGTTATTTATTTATATTTTGGTAAGCCATCCAGTGACCTTTAATACTCTTTCATAAAAGATAAAATTAGTAAGTAAACAAAATACGAATATTTTGTTATTATACGTTAATCTAAGAAATGGGCATATAATAGGAGAAAAATCATTTTATCCAAGCGATTAATTAATCAGTTTTACTAGTCATTTTCTAACTTTTTTACCATTTCATATAGATGAATTTCTACTAGGGTAACTATATACCCACTAAGACGTTTTTCGCATTCTTTTCAAAGAACTGATTAATTCATCGACTAATCCAATTCAAAGTGAAAAATTCACTTCGAGACGCGCGCGTTTGCGTTTCCACCTCTCCGCCAATAATTTATACCCCGATCGCACGTTTATTGCCGCTCGCGAAGACAATCTTGAAATCTGGCGCGATCGCTATGAAGAGGAAAGGGGAATGTATATATATATATATATATATATATTCGCGCGACGTCGAGTAATGATTCACGTAGTGATTTACAGTACGGCGGCGCGAACGCTAGAAGTGTCGGGTATATACACATACTGATCTCTCTTTCGAACCAGAACAAAATGTGTGAACTGTTATTGGGTTAAGGTGAAGCGTGTGCGTACAACTACTGTGTATATGGTACGCCACCTTTCGCGTTACACTGTAATTCATCCGATCAGACATGATAATTGCTATACGCGCCTGTACAGTAATTGGTTTCCAATCGGATCGCGTCTCTTTCATTCCTCTAATTACATTTGCAGCTTCTTCCGACTCTATGCATAGTCATACCGTGTAACATTCAAATTTCCAAATATTTACGTAGATTAACGCACGAAAAAACGCCCCCGAAATTCTTCGAACCCATTAAAGACACAAATATACTATATAGCGAACCTGGAACTCTCCACATCCTCGTTCTACTCGCTTCCGCTATCACTTTCCTCTCCCTATCTCTCTCTCTCTCTCTCTCTCTCTCTCTCGGCTCCCCGAGTTCCCCGAACAATTTCTCGGGCACGTTTCCCCACATCCGAGAAAAAATACAGAGCGCAGCGCGCGGCGTATCCGTTTTCACAGGTCGCAGAGAAACAGAGAGAGAGAAAGAAGCTAGATCCTCTGAAAATCAGATCCTCAAAATCTCGAAACACGATATAGCGGTGTGTGCACTGTTATATGTGTGTGTGTGTGTGTATATATATATATATATATATATACTGTTTATATATACGCACGTATTATGCGCTGGCGCGCGCGCACTACACGCGTATATAGAGTAGCGACACACACGCGGGGGAGTAGAAGCCGCCACCACGCGCGATTTTATCGGTGTGACTCGTGTTTTCTGACTCCGCGGAAAAAGGGCGAAAGACGCGGGTGCGCTTCTCTATCTCTCTCTCCCTCTTTCTCGACAAAACACAAACTCTGCGAACTCTCTCGGAAAGTCCCGAGGGAACGGGCTATATGTGTATGTGTGAGCACCTCTCTCTCTCTCTCTGTCCTTCTCGCTCTTGTCGACCTTCCTCGTTCGATTCTCCATCTCGAAGGCAAGGCACGCGTCTCTCCTCGTCGCCGGGCTGCAGAATGTCGTCGTAACGAGGTCCGCCGACCACCGGTTTCTCTCGGCCTCTCTCTCTCTTTCTCTCTCCTCCCTCTCTTTCTCTCTCGCACGCGTGTGTGCTACCGTACAGTGCACACTGCAGAGAGAAGAAAGGTGCAGTTCAGTACAGGGAGAGAAAGAGAGGAAGAAGAGAGGCTATGCAGAAACGGAGAAAAAGAGCGAGAGAGCGGGAAAAGAGAAATCGCGGGAGGAGGAGGAGGCTGCAACAACCACGACGACGACGACGACTGCACCGGTCGAGAGATGACACCGTGGGCACAGCTTGCCGTCATCGTGATCGCCAATTCTTTCGATTGCGTATATATATATATATATATATATTTATACCTATAGGTGCAGGCATCAAAGGCTCTTTGTACCTGTATAAATTTGCACGAGAGCATATATTACATATTCCCTCGTGTTGTGTTCGCACTTTTATCGTGTCATCCGCTTTTGAAAAGCGAATGAGCTATATATATACACACACACACACACTTTCACTCGAGGACGTTTTATACTCATCACGTTTACAAAAGTAGATACACAAAAATTCTTAAAATTCTCTTATATAATAATAATAAATCCTTCACCTAACCATCGATAAATTAGCACACGTTAAGTGCACATCTCCTATATACTTCTCCGATCTGCAATCAACTACCCTCTCGGAAGTAAATCTCACAGCGTTTAAATTAGGCGACGAGAGAATCCCTGACACACGGAAGGGAAGACGAAGAAATTTGCCGTTTGGCATTCCGTTGCGATATACTCGCTCTCTCGCGTAGTACAACCGTGCCATTAGCCCTTTTGTGGTTGCGTATTATGCGCGTACATGTGTGTGTGTGTGTGTGTGTGTGTGTGTGTGTGTGTGTGTGTGTGTGTGTGTGTGTGTGTGTATATATACACTCCGCGATAACGCAAGAAGAAATGCGCGTGCACAGTTTCCGTCGTCGGCGTCCATTGATAACTCTACTTAGCGATGGGCATTTTTGACGTGTTTGTTTGGCTTTTTTTCTCTCTATGTAGCGATGGGTGAACATAAGACATTGATGTAATATTATGATTGGGGAATTTGAGATTGTGAGGGGGAACGTTGTAAATATTAGTTTGAAAATTGTTGGTGAAAAAATCCCGGGATTTAGGAATGAAATTTAATTTTTGCGTAACGTAAGTATTCGCGATAGAATTAAGATAGTTCCCAAGGTAATTTAAGACGATTATTATGTCGCAGTCGACATAAAATTTTTATTATTCACGTAAACAAGTTACATACGTTTAATTGCTAAATTTGAGCTGACTTTTTTGCGTATACCTGTGTTTGTGTAACGAACTAATTACAGGTTTGCGTATTTATTTCGAAAAGCGAAGTAGTAAATTATTATTATCAGTGAATTGAAGCTGTATATATACAAATTCAACGATACTTTTTAAAATCCGATCAGTTGTAAATGCAAATAATCGATTTTTACAGCAGTTTAATAAGTTACACAATACAGTTAATTAAAAAGACTTTAACATCGGGTCCACATGATTTATGATATTTATTGACAGCTTATGATACAACCTTATTGCCAACATGATGTTTTTATTTCAAACAAATTGATTCTGCAATGGGAAATTTCCGCTGAACGAATGAATGAAAGGCGATTGTTCAAACGACTGCCCTGACCTGCTATGACGAATGACGACATATGTACACTGTTGTGGTTCGATTGGCGAAAGTGTAATTTGATTGGGAATTTAGGAAGTTTACGGCGTTTCACCTAGATGTAACGTATTTTTATGGCGCATTGATCTTGAATAATGTAGGGGGATCCATAGCTTTGAACCTGTCGGTTGTCTAGAACTGTGTAATGACGATTTTGAAACTCATGTTTTCGTCCCGATTACTCATGCAGCGCTTGTAGCGTTGAATCGTGATTTCAAGCCCTAATGGTGTAATTAAAAATTCGACTGCGCCGTCGGCTTCCTGTAGAATCTTTTTTTACAAACGTCACGTGAAGAAATATTCAAGCCTGTAAACATTCTGGATTAAATATGCTCTGTTAATTAAATAAACGTCTCGTTTGACAGTAGTCTGAAGAATAAGTTATTTTGGCACTTTATCCGTGACACGATAAAAACTTATTCCATTTTCTGTGTATGTGTGTATGTGTATTAACTGCGTCGTTTAATTTTTTGTACATTTTACATATTACCTCTCAAATTAAGAAATCGATTACAAAAGTTTAATTTATTTTAAATTTTCCATTAACAGTTCGCGTAATTTGATTAACTTACTTATTTACTTCGAAAAAACCTGCGTAACTTTAAATCATTATAAAAGAGAATGAACTTTTTAATATTCAAGACGCGTGATACATTTTAAATGAGTATTCATAGAATTCCCCTCCCCCTTCAAATTATTAAATCGCTATTTAAAATGCTACTGATACCTACATCACTATATACTTATTTTTAATACTCAAAATGATAGCAGATTTGAGTTCCAAAATTCCATACTATGTTTATTCAATGTTATTACAACACTTCTCCAGTGAAAAACATAACTAACCATTGCATTGTTTTTTCTTTTTTCAGAGTCTGGCCACAGGTTGGACAGCGGCTCTCCATTTTGGAGGATTCAATTGGACCAAGATCTAGTCGATACCATAAGTGCTATCTACCCGGAGTGGTTCAAGGTAATCCCGCATTCACTTCAATTCCTAAACCTCCAATCCAAGCAATAAGTAAAACCATCCTCTAAACTACCCTTTATCCATCACATCCAATCTCTTACCACCTCTCGCTATGACTTCTCCACAGGATTACTTCAATAGCAGAGCCTCGACAACTGGTCAACCTAGCACCTCTGTGTCACTACACAGCAGTAGCAACAGTAATAGCAGCAGCAGCGGAAGTAGCAGCAGTGCTAGTAGTGCTGGAAGTAGTAGCAGTAGCAGCAGCAGCAGCAGAAACAGCTTAGGTAACGCCGTAGCAAGTGCACCACGTCAGGCGCAGGTCGCCACCACAGCAGTAGCGTCGCGTAGCAACAAGCAACCCCCCAAAGCAGAATCGAAGATCAAGTCTAAGCTTAAGAGGATTGAAGGATTGATCAAGGGACGCAAGGATAAGCGCGATATCAAGGAGGATAGGTTGGATATTAATGATTGTTTAATTGCTGGCTTGTGTTGAGAGTTTTGAGATATTTTTGTTAGCGTTCATTTTATAGGTCGTGTGGTTGTTAGCGTTTCCTTTTATAGCCTGAATGTTGCTGAAAGAGAATATGATTTTGAAGTTTAAAGTAAAATTATTAGAGAAATATGAATACAAGTGTTGATGTTTATAAACGAAATTCATTCGTCGTAAAGGCTGAAGATTTACAGTTCGTATTTTCTTAATCAAGAACCACACCCTACATGTTAATTGAAGATTTAATCAAACGTTAAAAATGAAAATCACTATTATTTAAGTTGATTAATTATTTTGCTGGTTAGTTTTACTTTAAATTTTTAATTATGAGATTTTAGAGTATACTATATCTTTATGAAATTTTGATTAAAAAGTAAAGTTGGTAATATATATGTAAATCATTTTCTATTTAGTGAAAGCTTAGAATATATTTTATGACTTTGTTTGATAGATTTTAAAATATATTGCCACTTATCCTTGCATTATGAAATACTTAAGCGATGTTAACTAATGGAGTAAGAATACTTGTATGAAGTAGTTGGAAACAATTTATATAACCAACGCAATTTTAATCTTAATATTATATGCTTAAGAAAAAAATATAAGTAACATTAAACTTTTATTATTTTCATACTTGAAAAGCAACAATTTGATCTTCAATATAAATTTAAGTCCAATTTATAACATGAAATTGATTGGATAAAAAATATTATTGCCTATTAAAGGCTTGATATGCTTTTCTCTTCGGAATTCTTTAACTACTTAGGAATGTTTGGAATTGAGATATTTTGGTGTGAGAATCTTAAGGTATATGCATTTATAACGTTCAATACAATTTCTATTGCTATCTGGTAGAATAATCCGTAGTAATAAAATTATTCAAATGAAAATTGTAGATTACACATTACATTATCAATGCAATGTATTGATTTCATTGATTAAATGATTACGCCTACAATGTTTTTACATTAACAATAATTGAATTTCTTTTAAGAAGATTTGTATTAAGAAGCTTTAGAAATTGTGGAATGAAAAAGGAATTCAGAGTACAAAGCTCAATTAGCCTTTAAGTACTGATATACTTATTTTAGAAAGTGAATCATTAAATTCAATAACTTATACCCAATTTATGCAGAAAACCTTGTTTTATCATTATTACTCAACTTAAAAAAATATCAAACGTATTTCCAAAACTCTGTGTACCATACGCGCAAAAAAGAAACTCCACTATACGAAACGGCTTTTATAATTACTCCAATCATAATATATATTCGTCCGACAAGAAACTAACCCCGCAACTCGTTTGCTCTCTTTTTCGCAATCGCAGAGATCGCAGCAACAGCGTCATCAGTAACAAGAAATCCGCCAAAGTTCACCCGCCGAGGGAAAAGATCGTGCTGAAGAGAACAGCGGCGAGTATCTCCGGGTCGAAGATGGAGGAGGGCAACCAATCACCTCCAAAAGCGGAGGTCGACGACTCGCCCCTGCAGCCGTCGATGGACCGCAACAAAGAATGTGAGTAATTCATCAAGTCCGATCTTTTTCTAATCTAGATTCAAGCGCACGCATGCGTACGTGTAATATATATATATATATA